>FIZR01013526.1:0-10859 GCA_900060175.1 Ferrisia virgata | reverse complement strand
ATTAAATTTGAATTGTTACGGTCGCCTGTTGAGAAATATTTATTCGGTTGTAAACCTAATGAATTTAAGGTATGGTCACTGAAACCAAATTATATTTTGCTCCATGTGGGTACAGTTCAATTCAACGAAATGCGTTTCAGAATAAAATTCTTTAAGTCGCATTGTGTTTTATTAGAAGACAGGAAGATTTTTAAGGGGAAAGTCCAGAATTTTTGAGGACACAATTGAAAATTTTCAACTTTTAGGCACTTTGAGTTTCCGGAATGATTTTTTCGATTTTTCTGGTGGAATATATTTTACAATGGGCCCAATATATATCATCCTAAGCCTCTATAGGTCAAAATTTCCGCATTTTGAAAAATTGTTCAGCATTTTGATCATCAATATCCGAACCACCAACATCTTGAATGTTAAGAAAAAAATGCTAAGCTGACTTTCAATATTCTTTACATTATTAAAAAAAAATTATGATTTCATTTTAACATTAGAAATTTTGAAAATTGCTTGGAATTTTTAGCATGATTTTCTATGCTATGTTGTCAATGAAAACCAGGCTATTACAGTCTATTGACCAACTGCGGATGGGAGGGGGGGGGTATCAACAAAATCGGTTTTTGGGTACTAGAAGACCAGTAAGACGTTTTTTAGCTATATTATATTTATTTAATTTTTTCCCCCACACATGAAAATTATTTACTCCGCTCAATACTAACCAAAATCGCTCTAATTCGGTCAATCGACTCAGTTTGGCGACGGGTTAAATATATATAAGTGGGGATGAACTTGAGTCAAAATTCTGTTATGTGCCAATTTGGGGGAGGGGGACTGAGGTACGAAAAATACAAAAAATAATGCATTTTAAGCCAATTGATAGAGAATCAAAGATTGTATAACATATCCAAAAATCAATCTCCCAAGTCAATTAGGAAGCAAGATATGGAGATTTCCCCTTTTTTTGACCTAAAAAAGGGCTGTTCCTCCCCTACCTCACCACAAAATTGGGTTAAGAAGTTGAAATTTGGTATGTACATAAGGTAGCGGCCCTACATGTTTCTTTTTGGGGTTCCGCACTTTTAGTTGCATTTCACCCCCTCACAGCCTCAAAAAAGTGGTTTTCCTCATTTTTTGAATTCGTTCCTCACATAACGCCCCTTCAAATTGAACTAGGAAGTTGAAATTAGGTATGTATCTTTAGTGGGGGTCTTAGATGTGCCTTATGGGGTGTCTACTTTTCAACCCCATTTCTCCCCTTCACAGCCCCACAAAAGAGGTTTTTTGGTCGGTTTTTCTTATTTTTTTAGTTTGTTCCTCACATAACTCCCCACCTAATTGAGCCGGAAACTTGAAATTCGCTATGTACATTTAATACAGGCCGTAAATGTGCCTTTCGGGGGTCTCCACTTTTCAGCCCCACTTCACTTTTTCTATGCCACAAATATGTGGTTTTTTGGTCGTTTTTTCCTATTTTTTAGGATCAATTAGAAAAAAGGCTGTTCTTCCCTTACTTCCCCACCAAATTGAGCTAAGAACTGGAAATTAAGTATGTACATTTAGTACGGGTACTAGATGTGCCTTTCGTGGGTTTCGACTTTTAGTTCCATTTCACCCCCCTCACAGCCCTGAATATGTAATTTTTTGGTCGATTTTTCTAATTTTTAGAATTTGTTCCTCACATAACTCTGCTCTAAATTGGGATAGGAAGTTGAAATATATATTGTTTGTGGGGACCCTATCTTGACCTACTTCTGTTGAAGGCTGAAAGAACGCTGAAAAGTCAAAATCTGCAAAAGTCATATCCAGGAGCAGTGTCATTTTTCTCAAAAAAGCCCCAACCAATTTTCATAGGTCTGAGATAATTTTAGATTTTTTTTAATGGCGACGAACAGGGTTGATAAAAGTTCAGAAACGGAGGAAATTGAACGTGTTAAAAAATTTCAGTCCATAACTTTAACCTTGTCTTAACACTCCCTCCTCCTCGATATGAATACACTAAATGTCCATTCTCATAAAAGACAAACGGGATAAATCTAAATCGAATTTTAGGGCTATAAAAATTTTCCCCCTCCCATCACCCTGGCTCAGAATATGTTGGTCAAAAGAAAAATATTTTTGTGGAAAAAAATATTCTATACTCGCGTTTTTTGAATTAAAAATTAAGATTTTAACCCAAATGTTGAGAGACGAGATGGGTCTATTAACATGGATGTTTTCAACAGTTTTTCATCGCACCCTGTGTTTGGGGAGTGGGGGGAGGCGGGAGACGGGGAACATGAAATATTTTCCGTCAAAAAAGATAGAAATGTTTTTCAACTTTTTTTTTGAAGAGGTGAGTAATTTCAAAAAATTAAAAATTGCTCAAAAATGCGTTTTCCTAAGAAATAATAGCCCATACCCTACAAATGTACAGAAGTAAATTTATTCAGCGTGAAATGAGTTTTTATATTACATTACGAAAATTTTGGCTGTGGTTTATTGAATTATGGGCAAAGATGAAGGTATACGAAGGATCAAAATACGAACGAGATACATGAACGAAAAATAAACGCAAGATAAAAGTCATACACGTACTTTGGGAGAATAATTATGAAAGTAAACGAAGCACACAAATTATTCATTCTAGAAAAAAAAAAAAAAAAGCCGAAGGATGGTTCTAAAGAAGGCAATTACTGATATTTGCAAAATACATACAAACTAATAATACGTCTGATTTCATTGCCAGAGACAGTACAATCTACAATTTGGAAAACCAAAGTCAGAATGTTGGTAAAAGTAAAGCTAAAACGAATCATGCCAATAGAATATAAATTCGCATTCGTCTAGGTAAATAGTAAATACTCAAATTTGTCGGGCACATTGGGCTTAAAATATAGTAAAAGACAAAGTACCTATCAGTTAATGTCTTTAACAATCGAATGTCATAAAAAATGGAGGCAGATAAGGTATATTTTTTTAAATAATTGCGAATGAATAAGAATTTCAAATGATTTTTCAAAGCTTCAGTTGAAAATTTGAAGTACTGAAGAACGTTAGGTAACTACTTAACAGTATAAATTTTATTTAAAAAAAAATCATTTAGCTGTATTCATAATGCCCTATATTTCTTTAAATAAGATCGCGAGAATTTTTCTCCTTTCGTTTGAATTATTCAAAAATCGAAAACATTGCATCGTATACTCGGTAATTTTAACCAGTTGCGGGATAATCAGCATCTTTGGAAGTATCGTAGGTTTTCTAAATACCACCGAAATATCTGAAAAAATTGTGGCCTTTGTTTGCATTACATCTCAATTCAATTGTATGATTTTATTCATAGCTGTGCTAATTTATCGGAAAAGGCTTCTGGAATTATTCGACGAATTGGAAAAACAACGACAAAATGTAGATCAAATGCTCGATCGAACAGAGGTATTCATCAAGAGTAAATTCATATGGTTTTTTTCCACAGTCGTCATATCAGCCATGATTTTCAATGTACCAGTTCTCATTACAACTATCTTCGAAGATGAATTCGATGATAAAAATTCCGTGCTGATACCTTTTTGGTATTCTTGCGGAATGAGAAATTCAAACAAGACAATATTGTGCTGGGATGTTATCTCAGCCAGCAAGATCACTGTGCAAGGGATAAACGTATATATAGCTACATCTCTCAGCATACTTATGTTCGCTTATCTATTATCTTTCACTTTGTACGGTCTTATGGCTGCAGATCTTAAAATGCACATGGAAATTATTGGTAAAATGGTAGATAGATTTAATAAATTGGCTGAGAACCGCTACTCCCAAAATAAACAACGCGACGTTGAAACTGAAGAAACACTTTATCAGCAATTTTTGGATATCATCAAGTATCAAAAATTCATACACAGGTAATTTTGATAGATGGTAAGATTCGAGTACCTACTTACGATTTTGAGTCATGCGAGTAGTGGTCAATAAACTCGAAGAAATTTTAATATTCAATGACATAGATGGGTTTACTTTTACCAAATTTGAAAAACCTAATTAAGTGTAGAAGGTGTAAATTTTACGTAGAAAATTAGATACCTAATGTTGCGAATTTTCTTTAGATGCATTGCTGAGACAGTAAACACGTGGAAATTATACGTCAGTCATTTCTACGGAAGCACATTTCTCGACGTGACTTTGTATTTATTCGGTATCATTACACTGGTAAGAGTACTCAACTTAAATCAAAAAATATATACCACCTGTACCCTTATCATCGTTACAGAATTCGTAAAGACACATACAGTGTGTTTTACTTTGATGCAACTTCCTTCCTACCAGAAATAAAGTAACTTTAACTACACTTATGCATCATGTTTTGCCTATCCTAATCATTGCAACGGCAGAGACACACAAAATAATGCGAATAGTACATTTTTTCCTCTGGAAAACTGACGTTATTGTCAAAAATTTTCGATATTTTTTGCAGAAATGCAAGGTATATCCATTTATAATTTCAGAAAAATATTTAAGACATTTTTTCCTTACAGAGAAAAATTTCATATCATGGATATGTAATGTTAAAACCAAAATGGAAAAAATTTACAGAATAACTTTCAAAACTCATTCAAGTTTAGTCTCTACAAATCGGTATTTAATATTTGATATTAAATCAATACATCAAACATAAAACGTTGCAATTGGGTGAAAACTGACTTAAGTTATAAAAAAAAAATTGTTGAAAATCATTGAAAACTTGTTAAAAATTTGGCAAAAACGGATAAAAATTGCAAAACATTGATCAAAAACCGTTGAAATCTATCGAAAATTTGTTCAAAATTTGCCCAAAATAAAAGAAAATTGTAAAAACTTAGTAAAAAATTCACGAAAATATGTTGAAAAATGAGTAAAAATTGACCGGCAAAATGAAAAGAATAGATGAAAATCGTTGAAAATTGGATAAAAATTTTCTAAAATACGTAAAAAATAACAAAAATGTACTAAAAATTATGAAAAAATTCAAAATGGTTTAAAATTGATATTGCAAAAAATTGATCAAACACCGAGAAAAAATGTTGAAAAATGATTCAAATTAATTTAAATATGGAAAGTTTGTTAAATATCATTAAAAATTGGTTGAAAATTTGACAAAAATGGATGAAGATTGTAAAAAATTGACCAAAAATTCACAAAAAAAGGGTAAAAATTGGCCAGAAAAATGAAAAAAAAGCAATGACAGTCGTTGAAATTTCGGTAACAATTTTCTAAAACACGTAAAAAATAAAAAATATTTACCGAAAATTATGAAAAAATTTAAAATAGTTCAAAATTAAAATTGCAAAAAAATTAATCAAAAACCGAGAAGAAAAATTGAAATATGTTTAAAATTGATTTAATATGGAAAATTTGTAATTAAAAATATGGTTGAAAATTTTACAAAAACGGGTAAAAATTTTTAAAAATTGATCAAATATGGAGAAAAAATGATAAAAAATGATTAAAATTAACGTAAAACACTAAAAAATTTGTCGAAATAATCGGAAATTGGGTAAAGCTTTGATAAAACAAATGACAATTGCAAAAAATTGATTAAATATCGCGAAAAAATGTTTAGAAATCAGTAAAAACTGACGTATAAAATGAAAAACATTATTGAAATTTATAAAATATTTGTTGAAATTTTGACAAGAATAGGTAAAAATTACATACAAAGGGTCAAAAACTACCAAAAAATGGAAAAAATTCATAAAAATTAATGAAAATGCAGTACAAATCTAACAAAACTGCGTAAAAAGTACCAAAAATTGACCATAATTATTGAAAAAATGTTGAAAAATGGTTAAAATTGAATTATAACACGAAAAAATTTCTTTGAAATCCAGCGAAATTAGTTTAAAAGTTTGACCGAAATGGGTAAACACTGCAGAAAATTGACCAAAAATGTGGGAAAATGTTATAAAATGAGTTGAAAATTGATCTAAATTATAGTAAAAATCGTTGATAATGATGAAAAATTAAGAAAAATTGACAAAAATGAGTGAAAATAGACTTCAATAAAAATAATAATAATAAAAAAAAATCGTTAAAAATAATCGAAAATTATGCAAAAGTTTGATAAAAGCGCGGAAAAGTGAGAAAAAATGATTAAAAATATTAAAAAATAGATGCGAATGACTTAATTTATGAAAAAATAAAAACGTTAAAAATCATCGAAAATTGTGTAAAATTTTGACACAAATGGGTAAAATTTGCGAATAATTTATCAAAACCAGGAAAAAAAATGTTGAAAAATGAGTAAAAATTGAATTAAAATATGAAAAAAATAAAATTGTTAATAATCACTGGAATTGAGTAATAATTGAAAAAGAAAAATTGGTAATGACTGTAAAAAATTTATCAAAAGTCACGAAAAAAATTCATCTCAATAAATTTTTTTTGAGAAAAATTACCAAAAAATTGAATCTTTACCAAAAAATTGAATCCTGTTGAAAAATTCACTCAGTTTTACTGAATATTCTTTAAATTAGTTAAACATTTCAACAAAAACAGCTTTTTGATGAAATTTACATTTCTATAGAAATTTTTCTTTTTGAAGAATGCGATAAAATGGTGCATATTCCGCTCTCCCTAATTTTCTAAACAACTTGAAGAAAATATAATCGTGCCAAGTAGTGGAGGTAGCTTCTTACTGTATGAAAAATTTTCTAAATGGATAATCTTAAAAAATCGTTCAAAGGTTATACGTAAAACTTAAAATTTTTTTTGGCAAAATAATTAAATTTCTTCAATTATTGTTTAAGATATCTCACACACCATTATACCTTTACTACTCTACATCATACACATCGCACTTCGGCGTAAATCAGATACCTATACTATATTTGGATACAAAGTTGAAAATTTATAAAAATCATCTCGGATTCTTATTGAAAAATTCAGACCAGTGTAACTTCGATCCTGCAATTATTAGGATAGGTAAACTATTTAGCGTAGGTTTAACTTCAGTTGCTTGATTTGCGGCATGAACAAAGTAGTATTGAGATGAAACACGATGCATGTATAATTATTCATTTATTGTTAGGCTGGAAACCAAAATCTACTTGCATCCAGAGCATTGGGATTAGTATCGATGAATTTAGTTATGGCTTTTATTATAGCTCACTATTCGCAAAATATATCTCACTTGGTAGGTTTTTCTGCGATCTTTTTAAATATTAATTTAAATACTTACACGCTACATCATTTATTTGATATGATTTCAATTTTAATGCAGAACGAAGATTTTTTGAGCATCATGTCGAACATTCGATGGTATAATAGAAAAAGTAAATTTTGCAAAGTTTATCTTCAAGTTTTAACTTTACATCAGACCTCAAATTTGATGAAATTAGCCGGTGTCGTGGAATTAAATTTGAATTGTTATGGCCGTTTGTTGAGAAATATCTATTCGGTTGTGAACATAATACACTTGAGGTATGGTAATTAATACCTATAAAACTGCCATTTTACAATTATTCCAAGTGTTCAGATTTTGAAGTATGTTAAATACAAATATTGTAACGAAAGAACTTTTTTTATTCTACGAGAATAATAAAACTTTCTGAAAAATAATCATTTTCATCGTTGTAAAAAGGTATCAGAGAATTGAAAAGTAGAAACTTTCGAAAGAGAACATAATGGACACCAAATGTGTACATATTGTCAAACTTAATCCTCTTAGCATATCAGTTAATGGAGCTAACAGAAAAACCAACGTTTTTCAAAATCGAAAATGCTAAGACCCAAAGTTCAAATGAATTTTCGTCCCTGGTTTACAATAATTTTAGAAAAATTCGATTTTTAAAAAATTTCAAATTAAATGACAGTAATTAAGATATTCCAACTCATCTAAACTATTTCCAGCAATTTTCATCTATTTACATTTTCTACTGGTTTTTAACCCTTTTCACTTGAGCATTCTGATTTCTTATTTTCAAAAAAAAAAATCATCAATCAAAGTGAAAAATGACTTCTGAACACTTCATAGTCGAGTAAAATTAGAATTAAATAACGGAAAAGGCTCGGCCGTACCACCCCCGCTCAAGTGGGCAATAGGGATGAAAATGGCGACAATCGCTTATGCTTCGTTTGTGCACAAGGACTTTTCGTTTGTTCTCCCCTCCTTCATACCGTAATAAAAAATAGCCCTGGGCGAAACTGGGATGACGCAGTCCTGTCCAAGCGAGCACAAACGAAGCACAAACAATTGCCACCAATTTTATCCTCCTAGCTCATATGGAGGGCGGCTGTGGCTCCACAGCCCCTCCCATTTGAAGAGGAAAGCACAAACAAAAATTTTGATTGGCACAATTTTCATCCCCATTCAGTCCTGCCCAAAACAGTTGGCTCCGACACGCCATGGCGACTGAAAAATTAATGGTTAAAATTTGTTTCATAAGATTGTAGACGGAGAACTCTTTCAATATCCACATTTATACCACCACCAAGGCTCCTTTGGGTTGAGAGCCATTTTTGACCCTTATCAGGAGAGACTCTATGGTAAGTAGTTTTACAAAATGGTCTTAAATGTGCCCTCTGAGTGTTTCAACTACTTCCAATATCAACCTCTACCGTGTAGATATTCAATTTTACATTTTGGCTATCAGATTGTAAAATAATTTAATAATTAATCGTCCATGTTTTTACGAAATTAATTTTTAAAAAATCCATCAACATGTTTCATTATTGAATTTAGTATAGTCCTAATATAGCAATATCATTAAAAAAAGATTGATTTTCATACAAAATACACGCCAATATACCATGCGTATGCTTTCATTAATGTTTCTTTAACCTCGAAATTAACAAACAGCTTTTACACAACTTCCTAGCCAAAAAACGCTGACTCAGTGATTAATTCCGTTTGTAAGAATTTTGAAAAGTAAACAGGTACCATGATAAATTAATTTTACGTCACAAAAAATAAGTTTCAACAGATATCTAATTAACGTACAACTTTCACCCAGGACGACAGGACGTGTCAAAAAGCAAGAATAAACGTTAAAATATCAAAATCTTACTCTTTGCAATGACCGGGCCAAATATACTCGTAAACTGGGTAACGAAAATTCTTCTACTTTCGTTAAAAATATTCGAAAATCGATCATGGTGCGTAATATATTCGGTGATTTTAACGTGTACCGGTATAATTAGCAGTTTTGGTAACATTATCGGATGCCTGAACGTTGACAAAAATTATGATAAAATTGTAGCTTTGGTTTGCGCAACAGCTCAAATCAACGGTGTTCTTACCTTTTTTGTGGTATTCGTGTATCGTGAAAAATTACTCGAATTATTCAATAAATTAGAAGAAAAGCAAGAAAATGCTGAAGCAATGCTCGGTCGAATTGAAGTTTTTATTAAGAATAAGTTGTTGTGGTTTTTTACCATTCTTGTCGTATTGATCGTAATATTTCTCGTACCCGCTCTAATTATAACAGCTTTCGAAGAAGATTTCGACGATAAACGTTCATTATTGATACCGTATTGGTATTCTTGCGGAGACCGAAATGCAACGAATGGGATATTTTGTTGGAAAGTTCGAACTTCTAGTAAAATCGCAATACAAACGTTGAATATATATCAAGCTACGTATCTAGGTATAGATATGTTCGCCTATGTTTTATCATTCATCTTGTATAGCCTTATGGTTGGAGACCTTGAAATGCACATGGAAATTATTGCAAGAGAAGTTGATAAATTTGAAGAATTCGCTGGACGAGACGAAGATCTGACGTATGATCTTGAAAATACGTACACACGAGATGAAGATGTTGAAGAAATACTTTATCAAAAATTTTTATCAATTATCAAGTATCAGAAATTCGTTCACAGGTACTTATACGCGTGATAAAACTGTCATTTTCAAACAAAATTAAATGATTCATATATCATTTCGTGTAAATAACTGAGCAAATTAATTACATTGCAGAAGTATATCAGAGACGATGAACCTTTGGAAGTTGTACGCGAGTTATTATTATGGAAGTACATTCTTCGATGTGACCTTGATTTTATTCGGTATTATTACTGTGGTAAGTAAATAAAATTCCATACCTTAATATAAATATATATATATATATATATATATATTTATCAAAAATGTACCGAATAAACCGACCATATAAGCATACAATTGCATTTCCACCATCAGGGTTCAACTCAAAAGCTGCTGGGATTCAGAGCCGTCGGATTAGTCTTGATGAGATTACTAATGGCTCTTATTGTTGCTAATTATTCTCAAAATATATCGCACTTGGTAAGTCAATCTTTAAAAAAATACTTCCGGTTATATCCAATTCATCTCGAGCACTATTCTTGACGCTTATAACTGGAGAACGAATGTCATAGCAGTCTCTCGAATGAAGAGAGAAGCAACAGTTTCAAAATCTCAAACTGTGTTTGGTAGCATAAGGTTTGAATTTTCTTCAAAAAATAGTTCATTCAGGGTTTTAAAAATTCATAGAAACAAAAATGACTGAGCAACACGTATCGAATGTATGTCTATATGTATGTTTGCCAACCCTGTGAGTCGCAGGGGCTGAGCTACTATTCAAATAAATTTTTTTTCCAATTTCGTGTAAGTTTTTCAAGCGAGTGCCGCTTGAAAACCGATTTAGAATTTATTCAAGGAAAAAGAGAATTTCATCCAGATTTCCATGGTGCAGTTAGTTTTTGTATTAGCAGCGCAGGGAAGCAAGCAGTTGATAAAATAATGAGAAAAATTAGAAAAATATGCACTGAAACCTTCTAATCTACAATCCAAAGGAGCTCTAGAAATCGAATTCAGCGTTCTTTTTTGAGAACCAAAAAACTGAGCTGCCAAAATGTCGATACTATCCGCCTTATTCGAAAAAGTGCAGTTTCAAAAT
>FIZR01013524.1:0-18220 GCA_900060175.1 Ferrisia virgata | reverse complement strand
TTTGTGTGACCGATTCTAAGACGTGTAATGATTATTTCATCTGTGCGTTCAAGGAGTGAAAGTTTTTTCCACGGTGGGACAGATTTTTTGTGAACGAAAAGTTTATTTTCAGTTTTGAGGTCCCATTGATTTTGCCAGCTGGCAAGATGAGTCTGGTAAAGAATATTTTTGATGTAATTTGGGTTGTGGAGAGTTGATGTGGTGTAAATCTACGCTGATTTTGCCAATTTGTCTATTTCTCCGTTTCCTTCAATACCTACGTGACTAGGAATGTACATGAATTTTATTGTTTTTCGTGAAAGTTGGATGTTTAATACAATTTCGTGTATATTTTGGATTATTTGAGAGTCAGGTATTTATTCCAACGAATGAAAAATTGAATGAGTCTAATCTAGGGGGGAGGGGGGATTTGTGGTTGCGAAACTAAAGTTTGACAACTATTCAAGAGTTGAACCCAAATTGGACTTTTGAAGGAAAGTTTCAAAATCAAATTTTGTACATTGGTGTCAACTTACCGAGCTCCGAAATTATCTTAAATCTTATTAGTTTCAATATCCCAAAAGAACGCATTGGAAAGCCACTTTTTTGCCAATTTTGATGGAGTTTGAAGTGTTGATGCCAAAAATTTGGTTTTCGGGGCATAACTCCCTCTCTATCTATGGGACGAAATGGGTTCATATTTCATGCTTGGAGTTATAATATAATTCTAAAAAAAAGTAATTTAAAAAAATTTTTATATCTCAATTTTAGCTTTTCCTCCTCCGCAAATTCTGGGGTATTCAAAATTAAACTGTTTTTCTAATTGCACTAATTTTTTTCTTGATTTCTAGCATACTTCTAATAAAGTTACGAACTTCTGGTTTTTAAGGTCTAAAAGAACATCTCAAACTCGATAAAAATTGGCAAAAAAGTGAAAATCCGATTTTTGACACATAAGTCCTCTTTTCATAGACCGAGTCACATATACTGAATCCAATACCCATTTGTTTGCATTTTGCAAAATTTTGAAATTTCAACATCCCGTTTTGGGGTGCAATTTGGGTCCAAAAGCTAAAAACTTATTAATCCAGAGTAGCAAATTTTAAACCTCGTTAATCTACATCAATGTCTAAAATTTGAACCTCCTCTTCCGAAGTCCAATTTCAGTCCAACGCTTGAAAGGTTGTCAAAATCGAATTCTGCGGCCACAAAAATCCCAAAATTTATCCACACTTGACCACTAGAAGTTCGTGGTCAACAAAGGATTGTCGAGAAATGATCAACAATAGTGGGCAGTCAACTGTGGACAGTCTCAAGAATTGACAATTAATACCTATGCTACCATCACTTCCTCAGTTCCATAGCAGAAGTCCAAATTTCATTTGAAGTGACATAACTTTTAAAAAATTCGTGATTTATTTTCAACGTTAGAAATTTTTAAAATTTCTTAGCATTTCCTTCATAACAGTTAACTTTTGTCAAAAATAATCCAAGTGTTGACGATCCTGATGTTAACAGCCCAGAACAGTTGACCAACAATGTTGAGGCCGTCATCATCCGGGACCATGAAACAATCTGAACAATCTGAATTTTGATGGTACGCTACTGTTGATGGTGAACTGTAGAATGCGTTATTAAACCCCTTTCCATGTTAAAAACCGACCAAAAAATTACATTTTCGAGGCTTTGAGGAGGAATGCAATAAAGTTGAAATGTCAAAACCCTCAAAAGGCACATCCAGGACTCCTACTAAATCTATGTAAGTCTACATACCAAATTTCAACTTCTTAGCTTAATTTGGAGAAATTTGGCGACGAGCCATGTGAAGAACAAACTCAAAAAATAAGATAAATCGAACAAAAAACTACATTTTTGGGGTTGAAGGGGCTGCAATAATACTGACAAGTCGAAACTCCCAAAAGGCACATCTATGGCAGCTACCAAATCTACATATCTATATACCAAATTTGAACTTCCTCACTCTTCAAAGTTTGAAGAGAAATGAAAGTCCCTATATCAGTTCATGATGGTGAGAGTTGATGGTGAAGAATCTGAGGTTATTCAAACGGCACAGGGGCTGCGTCAAGGATGCATATTATCCCCATAGTTATTCAACATCTATGATGAGCACATAATTCGCGAAGCTCTAGAACATTGCACTGGTGGTATTTCCATTGGAAGAAGAAGAATCTCAAATCTGCGATATGCAGATGATACCACTTTAATCGCTTCGGATGAAGAGGAAATGACGGACCTCGTCAACCTGGTGAAGATAGCTAGCGAAAAACTTGCACTTCGTATTAATGCATCGAAAACGAAAGTCATTATTGTGGTGGATGGGGGCAAGTGTCTTCCAGTTTCTACAGCTCTGAGCGAATACCAGAGGGTGAACGCTTTCCTATATTTAGGCTCCATCATCGAAGCAGGTAAAGGCTCGTAGGTATAAATATGGCACCGAATCGCTCCAAGCAAATCAGCTATGACCAGACTGTGTAATGTCACATGATCTCCACCAACACAAGGAAGAGACTTATATACAGTCACTTGTTAATCGACACCTTTGAGATGTGGCTCTGGCAAAGGATACTGAGGATATCCTGGACAGCGCAACGAACCAACATTTCAATCGTCAACGAAATGCAGGAGCCAGTCAGGCCAAGTGTTTTATGTGAGAAACGCATTCTAGGGTATTTTGGACATGTGACCTGGAGAAAAGTCGGAAATCTCGAAAAAGACATTCTTCTTGGTAAGTCCCATGGCAAAAGAGAAAGAGGAACATATCCGACCAGGTAGTCTGACATCATCAAAGCGCGAATGGGGCCTGTGGTAAAAGCTGCTTACCAGGTACAGGATCGTGATAGATGGCGGGCTCTTTTAAGTGCAATATGGTTGTAAGCGACTGAGACCTACTTATGATGAACTGAATGCAGAAGGGAAAGAGGGAAGAAACAGCCCTTTTTCAAGGTCAAAAAGTGGGGAAATCTTCGTATCTTTCCTCCTTATTCATTTAAGAGCTTGATTTTTAGATATGTTATTCAGCTTTGGATTGCTCATCGATTGGCTGAAGAACGAACTTTTTTTTGACACTTTAACCCTTCAGCATCCTGTTCTCCAAATTTGAGCATAACTGAATTTTGACACAAGATCGTCTCCGCTTCAAAATATCGAATTATTCGCCAATTTAAACCTTCGGCCAATGTTCGATCTATTTCGGGAGGGGGAGGGGTGAGGGGGTATTTGACATGGCCAAAAATAGTCGAACTGATCCTCTTGGACTTCGAAATCGATTTTATTGATATTTTTCCACTCATCCACAGTGCATTAATAGACTGTAATAGTCTGATTTTCATTGACAATGAGAGATAGAAAATTAGGCTAAAAAGTAACAGTGTCTAGTCTGGTGTCAAATGTGCACACCATTGATGATGTATCGAACGCCATATAAATGTACCCAACGACATACGATACGCATATTCGCACTATCTGGTGTCTGCATGCGCAAAGGATAGATAGGTACAGAGGTATAGATTTACTTATACTACACCTAAGCCGAACATTTAATATTTCAATTTTCACCGTAGCACATGGTAATAGAGGATATTGAGAGAGGAGAGAGAGAGAGAGAGGCAGTGAGAAGTAGAGAGGTGGGTTAAAGTACCGTAGGTCATGTAGCGCAAATTATGGCCGTACATCATCGCAGTCGCTCGGTGTACTCGCATAGACCGATCCATAAACGTGATACATCTCCCACGTTACAAAATCTGGCACTTAACTAATTTATGGAACTGCTTTACTTGGTCATTTTATAACTTAATCAACGCCAACAACGTAATTCTATTTCGTATACGTCGAGAGGAGGTACCTCTCTACCTAGATCTGCGATATATCCTCAGATACTCGTGTGCCTATCGAATAACTATATGTACCTTACTGTACTGTTGTAAGACAGTATTTTGTCTTACAGTTCGTCTCATTTTTACACTCCAGCGAACAGAAATAGGTCATGATGTGGGTGATTTTGTACCTTGATCTCGTGTACGTAGACGTATTCGCTTACTATAATGCAGTTTATGGTGATTTGAATGAATGGTTTTGATGAATGTAAGTACGTACTTATTTGATGTGGTATGATTAGTGCGAATGTGGTGTGTTGAAAAATTTTCAAAATTTAGTCGGAATTATGGATCGAGCTTGAATAATTTTTTTTAAATGCTTGTTCAATCGTATGAAGTTTTTCTTACAAAGTCATGTGGAGCTGAGGTTAATTTTGGGGTGAATAATCGAAACCGCCGAAAGGCGCATGGGTGAGTTACAATAATAGAAAAATTAGTGAAATTAAATTGAAAATTGTTTTTCGACTGTTTGAAGAGTCGAAAAAAAATTTTCAATTCCGCTTTTCTTTTTTCTATTTTTTGATTTAGTCCGGGCAAATTGTGTTCTGAAACCAGTAAAAATGGACAAATGTTAGAAAAAGGGTCCCCCTTCGAGAAATTTCTCAGAAAAGTGACAACAGCTACTTGAAAAAACTCAACCACCCGAACCCTGTTGGAAATTATTTTGGAGGAGCGCTTAAATTTGAAATCAACCGATAATGGAATTTTATTCTTGTGGTTTGAAAACCTCGTGGTAAAAATTTTGGTCCTCTACCTCTTTCCTACTCCTTGTTTTTGGACCAAAAATAGTACCTTTTTTTAGCCTTGGCAATTAGCGTTGAAAATTATAATTTTCGTAAATTTTCAACCGCTTTTTGTCAAACTTTCGTGGGTGGTAAACCGTACTGAAGAGTATTAGTGGATGGTTTGAAAAAAATTTTTGACAATTTTTTTTAGTCGAAACTCAAATGTGGAAGTTTCAAATCAAGTTTTCTGCATGGAGTTTTTGAGAGGAAATTTTGAAAAAAAAATTCATTTTATGAATTTGGTTTCTGTATGTAAAGTGATGTTTTTTCCGAATTTGAAAAACTCAAAAACCCATTTCCATCAAGTTTTTTGTTTATAAAATAATTAATTTTGGTCGAAAATTTTTCCCTGGTAAAACCTAAAAGCTGAAAATTGGTAATGTTACTTTCTTTACATAGGAAATTATTGTTATTCGTAAAAACTGGCAACAGATTCGTGTTCAGCTGCTAAAACTACCTTCATGAACATCATTCGTGCAATAAAAATTCTCAAATTTAAAAAATTCGTATCGTTAAAAATTAATGAAAAAATTTATAGAAATTAGGTTAAAAAAAGTGAAGTAAGTTGTTCGAAAACTATGAAAAATTTTTGAAAAATATGTGAAAGTTGCCCTGAAATATGAGAAAAAATCGTTGAAAAGCATCGTTAATAAGGATTAAAAATGTAGAAAATTGACAAAAAATATGAAAAATTGTTGAAAAGTGTATGACAATTGACCAGAATCATCAAAAATATTGAAAATTGGGTGAAAATTAACGTGAGATATGGAAAAAAAAATTGAAAGTCATCGAAAATTTAATAAGAAATTTACAAAAATACTCAAGCGATGTAGAATAATTATGAATAAATCACCAAATAATGATGAAAAATGCGTGGAAATCTGTCAAACAATCGTTAAAAATTATTAAAAAATGTGACAAAAGTAGTGAAAATTTACCAAAAATTGTTAAAAGCCTTTGAAAATTGATCAAAAATACCGAAAAAAATGTTGAAAAACAAGTAAAAACTAACAGTACGAAAAAAATCGAAAATTACGCAAAAAATTTACTAAAATGCGTAAAAAATTAAGAAATTTGATCCAAAATCACCCACTTCTGTCAGAATTTTATCGAATTTTTAATGATTTTTAATGATTTTTTTCATATTTTAGGACAATTTTTTTCACCTATTTTTGTCAAATTTTTACTCAATTTTCAATGATTTTTAACAGCTTTTTCATAATTTTTGTTGTTTTTTAACGACTTTTTAGTATATATTTTTGGTCAATTTTCACTTATTTCACAATAATATTTTGTGATTTTGATCAATTTTCTGCATTATTTATTTTAGTTCAATTTTCACCAAATTTTCAACATTTTTCAACATTTTTCGTAATTTTTAATTTTCATATTTTAAATGAATTTTTATGCAATTTTCAGCTGTTCTTCGTAATTTTTTATCAATCTTCTGTTTTTTTTTAGCCTTGTTTGTCAAATTTTCAACAATTTTTTTCATAGTTTAGGGATAATTTCGCCCTCGCATCATTGGAGGGTACTTATTATTCCATTATTCTTTATCTTTTCAAGTTTAAATTGAAAAATCGAACCTTTTTATTACGTATTGTAGACTTTACAAAAAATTTTGTTTTCATGTTTATTCCACTGAAAAACTGAGAGAAATTTTTACAAGTTTCTAATTTTTTTTGTTTTTTATTCTTTTGATTTCAGAACTTGACGAATATTTAGTAACTCCTGGTGGTAAGTTGAAAACAAACTAAATATAATTATTTTTTATTCGTATGTGTACTGTACGTTAAATTACTGAGATTTTAAGCATCTCTAAACGAGAAAATTATAGATGGGGGATTGACTTTTTAATAATTTTTTGAAAAATACCCGAGCACACAAAAAAAATATATTGGTCTCAAAGAGGAGGCTCAATTTCAAAAATTATCGAAAGTGATCTTCTAAGTTAAAAAAAAAAAACTAGCATTTAGAGGAAGGCGACATTTCTTTCTAATAATTTGAAATTTTAAGCCACTGAAATGTCGGAATAAAATTTCTACCAGAGACAAGGTACTTAAATTTTTACCACGTTCATTTGAACGTAATTTGCGACGATTACGGACCAAATTTTGCTTTTTGGGAAAATCTGCAAACGGCGGGGGTCACAGTAATTCCGAAATAAACTCATAAAGATGTGGTAAAAATTTCAGCACTCCAACTCAATTTTTTAAATTTGCAAAACTCATTTAAAGTTTGATAAATTTGTTTTTGAAAATTTTATTTCAACTCAAGATGGATCGTTAGCGACTTATTGTCCCTCTTTTCAGGGCTTTTATAATTTTAAATAATGTCACTTTTTGCTTTTCTTTCACGATTTTCTGAAAAACTACGGAGGAAGGTTTTTTGAGGACCCCCTCTCCCCTCCATCCCACTCCATCCACTGAAGAGGATGTAGGATATCAATTTTGGATGATTAAGAACAGTATTTCAATTTCATCCCGCACAGACAATTTTTCCAGGCCACTCAAAAAATCTCTATTTTGACGTATTTTAAAATTTTCTCATCCCAAGGGACACTTTTCATCTATTTTATACTCTTGAAGGAAGTTTTTCAATTTTTCTCTCTTTTTTTGAACCATTTATACTGCATTTTGGTATGTTGGAATACCAATTGGAAACTCCTAAAAAAAGCAAATATTGATGAGAAAATTCTTTAACAAAAACGAAGAAAAAAAAACATTTTTTCAGCATCCCTGACAAGTTGTCTACGAAGGATAAAATTGAAATATTCCGCTTAATCGTCTAAAATGAATGTTCTTCGTCAATTTCAGAAGAGCGTTTCTCAAAAAAATTTCTTTGTGGTTTTTCAAAAAACCGTAAAAAAATGTTGAAAGTGACTTTTTCAAAAAAATCTGAAAAGAAGGGGTGATAATGAAAACCCTTCGCCAATGATCATTTTCAGTTTTAATATGTATGATAATTCAATTGTTAGAAAAGATTGTCAAAAAAAACTTTTTATTCGATTTTTTGAAAATGTCTGAAAATTTGCGAACCTGTAGTAAGTTTTGCAAATTTAAAAAATTGAGTTCGAAGGCTGAACACATTCTTTTCAGGTCATTCAGCAACTATTGTAAACCCCCCTCCACACCAAAGGCCTAAATTCATTTCCACTGATGAAAATTTTGTTACGGAGAATTATTCGCATGTTCTTTTCATCTATTGAAGTTTTCGTTCCAACTTGGGGGAGGGGGAGGGCAAGTAGTTTCCTTATAAGCATAGCCATTGAAATTGTTTTTGTGATCGTACAGAACTAACTGATGATGGTGTTGAAAATTAGGCTACAGCAACTCATATCCACCTCAGGCTGATATCCTTACCAATATTATGAATCCGAAAATAACATTTTGATCTTTATTTTTAAAAATGATAATTACCTGGTACATTGCTACGTACATACGTAATATCTGAAATTACCTAATTCTTCAGCCTAACCGCGAATTTTATTTTTAGCAATTGTAAAAAATTCGTCATTGAGCGCAAATCAAAACACTTATTTATTCTTACCTATTCCTCGTTAATTTCATTCATACGTGGAAAAGGTGTAATTGATACCTATAGGTAAATACATTCGTGCTGAAATTAATACCAAAACCGATCGATGATTTTAATTTTGCATTTAAACGTATCTTGCTTCAACTTCACCCATTTATTTATCATTCTTTGCGGTAATAATGAAAATAATCGCATACCAATTTACATGCTCGAACTTCTAAACCTATCAGCTCACCTCTCTACCCCTGCAGCAACATGCATTATTATCATGCCAAAAAAAAAGAAGGCATAATTCATCTTTCCGGATTTGGTAATTCCCAACGATGATGCTAATGTAAATAAAATTGTGGTATTGTTCTAACAAAACATGATCTGGTATTTATAGAGCTTACTCAATAACTTCGTGTACTGCTTGTAATAATGGAATACAACAAATCAACGTTATTCTATGTAGAGAATTTTTTCTACATAAAAGTAATTTATTATTTCATCAAAGACGAATACAGCATCCAGCTGTTAGCGTCGCGTAAAGTATGATGAACGCATAATGAGGGAATCGTGTTAGTGAGTAATTCGAACGAATTTTGTTTAGTTTTGCTTACGCATCCACATTCAAGTTCATCGCATATTGCAAATGTGAGGTAGCATGTGACTACCCATGGACAATATTATGCGGTTAAAAATGATTTATCCAGTTGTACCTACCTATGTACTTTTGATGAAAATATTAAACAAGTTTTCAATTTAATGCGAACAACTCGTCATCGTACTCGTAAAAATGCGAATTGAATTTTCTCTAATACCTCAACTCTCGGTACATTACATACAATGCGCATAACTTTCATCTTTACTAATGTAAGAAAATCTCATCATGTCGTGAAAGAGATTAGCTGACGAAATAGAATGTACGATTTTTCATTCGATTTTGTATAAAAATTAGTATAAACAGTGTTGAATTTGTGATCCAGCTCCGCGCACCGTCGTTTGCAGATTTCCAAAAAAAAACAAACTAAAATTAAGCTCATCGGATTAGGTACCTCTGAAAAAAATTAAGAGCTAGAAAAATTTCCCGCATCCAACCATCCTTTGCTTGAAATGTCGAAGGAAAACATTTTTATTGGGAAAATTTCTATATTCACTCATATTGTAGCAAAAATTATGGGTTTAATCGAAATGTTTTCTTCCCTTTGGAAGGAAAAAATTGAGAAAAAAAGTTGAATTGCCAGTGCAAATTGGAGAGGGGGGGACTTGGAATTTTTCAGATGAAATATATATATGTATTATTATGTTTTAAAAGAGTAAAATTGGAAATTGAAAAAAAAAGTTGAGAAGTGGACAGTCAATAATAATTTTTTAAATGCTCAAAAATGCGGTGTAGAAGTAAAGTTGTGCAGGGTAAAATTCTATATCAAATAAGTATATTAAAATTTTGCCTTAGAGAATATAATTGTAGAATTGTGAGCATGGGTATATTGGGAGCGGGGGAGGGGGGGTCAAAGGTTCAAAATGCGAATGAGAGATTTAAACGAAAAATAAATACTGGATTCGTGTTGAGTGAGTCCAAATTTTTTTCAGAGGTACTGATGGTGTTTCGTGAAAATATTGAACACCTATTCGTGTCTTAGAATACCCTTTGAGAAAGGATTATAAGTTTTTTTGAGATGGAGAAGAGGGGGAGAGATCAGTGTGTCATATTTCCGATGAAACCAGTTCATTATGGTCTGTTGATCTACGGAGGATGAGGGGGGGGGGATATCAACAAAATCCGTTTTGGAGTCCTAGAAGACCATTACGAACATTTTTAGCCATGTCAGATATTTACTTTTGTTTTATTTTTTCTACGAAACTAAAAATTATTTAATCAGCTTGATATCGACCAAAATCGATTAAATTTGGGAAATGGGCTTCGATTCGCGTCAGATTTGATATTCTTAAGTGGGGATAACTTCGGATCAAAATTCAATTACGCCCAAATTTGGGAGAAGGGATGCTGAAGCGTTAAAATCACAAAAATTGTTCGATTTGCAGTTAATCGATAGAGAATCTAGAGTTGCATAACATATCCAAAAAATCAACCTCGTAGATCAATTTGGGGGAAAGATATGATAGTTTTCTCCCTTTTTGACCTTCAAAAAGGGCTCTTCGTCCCCTTTCATCCCTCCAAATTGAGCTAGAAAGTTGAAATTTGTATGTATACTTGGTGGGAGCCATTGAAGTGCCTTTTTGGGTTTAAACTATACAACCGCATTGCATCTCTTTACAGCCTTAAAAATGTAGTTTTTTGAGCAGTTTTTCTTATTTTTTTGAGTTTGTTTATCGCATAACTCCTCTCCTAATTGAGCTGGAAAGTTGAAATTCGGTATGTAGATCTGGTATAGGTTCTGGACGTGTCTTTTGGGTGTGTCGGACTTTTCATCCTCATTTGCTCGTTTTGGTAGCACCGAATATGTCGATGATTTTTTTTTTATTCCATTTTTCGCCCCTACTGCACCTCTTTACCGGCCCCAAAAATGTAGTTTTTTGATCGTTTTTTCTCATTTTTTGAGTTCCTTACTGGCACAACTTCCCTACAAATTGAGCTAGGAAGTTGAAATTTGGTATGCACGTTTAGTAGAGGTCCTGGATGCACTTTTGGGGTCTATACTTTTCAGCACCATTGCACCCCCTCGCAGCCCCAAAAATGTATTTTTTTTGGTCGTTTTTTCTCATTTTTTGTGTTTGCTGCTCGCAGAACACCTGTGTTGGGAATTTGAAATTTTGTACGTACACTTAGTTGAGGTCTTAGGTGTGCCTTTTGGGGTCTATACTTTTCAGCTTCATTGCACCTCCTCACAGCCCCAAAAATGTATTTTTTTTGGTCGTTTTCTCCCATTTTTTGAGTTTGTTGGTCACATAATTCCCCTTCAAATTGAGCTAGGAAGTTGAAATTTGGTATGTTGATTTAGTATAAGTCCTAGTTGGGGGTTTCGACTTTTCAGCTTCATTGCACCCTGTCACAATCGCAAAAAAGTTGTTTTTTGTAGTTTGTTTGCTCTTTGCATACCCTCACCCCCTTCACAATTGCGCGTGGCAGCTGAAATTTGGTATGTACACTTAGTAGAGGTCTTAGGTGTGCCTTTTAGGGTCTACACTTTTCACCCCAAAAATGTAATTTTTTTGGTCGTTTTTTCTCATTTTTTGAGTTTGTTGGTCACATAATTTCCCTTCAAATTGAGCTAAGAAGTTGAAATTTGGTATGTTGATTTAGTATAGGTCCTAGTAGGGGGTTTCAACGTTTCAGCTTCATTGCACCCTCTCAAAATCGCAAAAAAAGTTATTTTTTGTCGGTTTTTCTAATTTTTTGTAGTTTGTTCCTTGCATCCCCTCACCTCCTCCTTTCCAATTGCGCGAGACAGCTGAAATTTGGTATGTACACTTAGTGGAGGTCTTAGGTGTGTCTTTTCGGGTCTATACTTTTCAGCCCCATTGCACCCCCTCACGGCCCCAAAAATGTATTTTTTTTGGTCGTTTTCTCTCATTTTTTTGAGTTTGTTCCTCACATAACTCCCCTTCAAATTGAGCTAGAAAGTTGAAATTTGGCATGTAAATGTAGTATACCTTCTAGATGTGCTTTTCGGTGATGTCAACTTTTTAATCCTCGATTCACCTCTCTCCTCCTCTTACCCTTACCCCTCATTAGGTGAATTTTTTTTCAATTCACATAATTATAATATTCTACTAAAAATCAGGTCGAAAAAGCGATAGTTTTTTTCTTATTTGTTTTTAGATAGTAGTGAAAAAAATTTCGTGGAGTAGTGAAAAAGTAGCGGTTTTCTTACCTCAAATTTATTAGACACCCTACTAATGAAATGAGCTAAAAAATTTTACTTATGATTCCCACCAGCCATTAATGTTGTGGTTAGTTTTCATGCCATTTTCCGGATGTGTTTCGATCCTTCTTTAGCCACCAATGAAATTGTTGGGTAATTTGAGCAATCTTGGTTTACTGTTTAACGCTCTTTTCTCTCACCTTTCAAGAAAAAAATCACCATTCCTGGATAAGAAAAAAAATATATATATATATAAATACTCTAATTTTTATAGTTCATATTTCAAATATACTTGAGCCTAATGCGGATATTACGTGCATTTATGTAGCGAAATTTGCGTATAGTTTCGGCAAATTACGTAAATGGTAAGAAGATGGGTTCCAGAAATCATTTTTGTATTAATCTTTTGCCCTTATAATATATTCTTATATCAAAATCATAATAATTCTACGTACCCTACCAGTTGACTGGCTCGATAGTTGATAGATGATCTGTTACATCTATACAGTTTTGCTATTCTTGTAAAATTTACCCAAAAACTAACATAATTACGTGTACTAATAACGATGATATTTATTTTCGGGCAAAACCATTCATTAAGTACTCGTATATAAAAAGCGAGAAGCGAATGAAAGAGAAAATAATATTATAATACCTATGCGCTTCGTAGAAAAACAGTCGAAAAAATATTGGTTAATAATATTTCCTAAATATGTATAGATTTATCTCGCACGCGTCCAGCTCATTCAAAACTCGCCATATAAAGAAAGAAATCAACTCTGTCGGTCGGTCGGTCGGTCATTCGGTCGTGATTTTTTACACATAAAAATGATATATTACGGACACGCTTGTTTCGGAAGTACTTACGATACCTATTATCGGGTATATCTACAGTCTATATACAAAGCACCTATATAGAGAGTATAGATACCACAATTGTACGGTATGATTAATGGCCAAAACGTTGTAATTAGAGGGAGAAAAAAAAATAGAAAAAAAAAATTGAGTAATATTAATTACGACGTATATTAGTTTAAATCTAAACTAAAGGTGGTCGTTCAATTTAATCGGCAAGGTTGAACGTTATATTTTCAATTTAATAATTAAATTTTTTTTTCGTGTTTAGGCGCTGATTATATTTTATTCTTTTCACGTTTTATATAGGTCATTTCAATCGTATGCATATATTAATTGTTTTCTATTTCATTATTGCGCAATTATCTATTATTATTATTATTATTATGTTGTATGCGTATTTGAATAACACCAGTGTTAATGATTTTATATACATAGCTGATATTGTTAGGTATGTTATGGTTGGTGGTGGTGGTGGTGGTGATGTTAGTGGTGTATACGCTCTTGATGTGTACGTGTATAAGCCATATTTATATGCATATCCTTCTAGGCAGGTCCCTGCGTATTCTCTTAATATTTGTTTCGGAAAATTAAAACGCACTGTGACAAATTATTTGTGACAATTTTCAACGCGAATTAAACTGCACGTCGGAATAAATTACTAGAACCCATAGTTTAACCATAATAATTACTCGTAGACCTACGAAAAGGTATTTCAATTATGTGACGTCTTTTCATCGATGCATTATGATGAAAAACACACACAAACGTACGCTCACATACTTATTAAGTAATTCTGCATAATAATAACTTGTTTCTGATATACGTCAATTAACTCTTGTACTCTTTACTCATATACCAATGCGCAAAATTTTTGAAATTCCATTCGTAAATGGTAAATGTTTGATTTTAAAAGATGAATTCCAAGTGAAAAAAAAACATTACGAAGATCCTTTATTCGCGTGATTTTTCTGATTTTAGGGTAGAATAAAATTGAAATGGTTTTGGAGCAAAAAACTAATACGGTTGTTTGAAAGATTTTTTTTTTTCGTCTTACACCTTAAAACTTGAAAGCAAAATAATGAGAATTTTTGAACAGGCTCAAGTTTTTTTTCTACTTTTTCGACCTGTAAAATGTCATGTTTAACGATTTTTTCATAATTTTACTCTTTCAAAGTGAATTATTGATGATTTTTTTTTGTCAGTTATTTGAGCTTTTTGGAACATTAAAATGGCATTTTGAATGATTTTTTCAAAATAATTGTACGTCTTAAAAGTAAACAGTTGATTTTGTTTGAAATTTTTTTTTTCGGTTTTTAAGCTGTAAAATAACATTTTGAACGATTTTTTCATCGTTTTACATGTTTTCTGAAGATTTACCTCGTTTTTATTTGGGTTATACATTAAATTTAATTTTCTTCTGAAATTTTTTTAAAAACATTTTTACTATTTTAATCTATGTAAATCTAAAGAAGTTTTTTTATTACTTATTTTATGCATAAAAACCGGAAAATTTACACTTTTCGAAATTTTTTCAGTTCGTTTTACTTTTTTCAAAATAAAACTGTTGTAGTTTTTATTTGTTGTTTTTTTGAACTTTTTATAATTTAAAATGAAATTTAGGACGATTTCTCCATTTTTGTACACGTTTTTTAAAGATTTTTTTTTTTCAAAATTTTACGAAAAAAATGGAAAAAATTTACGTTTTTTGATGATTTTTTCTAAATTTTAAATTTTTTTTTTTTAGTTAAAAAGATATTTTGAAAAATATTTTCATAATATAATTCGTTTTACTGACGTAAAAATGACATTTTAAATGATTCTTTTGAAAATATTTTTGACGTTTTTTGTGGTTTTTCAAGCGTTGAAATAATATTTTGAACGATTTTTTGACATCAATCACGCGTTTTTTAAAGATTTTTTTCATTTTTTTTTGAGCTTTTAAATGGCATTTCAAATTATGTTCTTTTCTCATGATTTTTTCATTGAGGTATAAAACGATGTTTGCAGAGCTTTCCTCGTAATTTTACATTCAAAATACGAAAAACCAATTTAGTGGTCTCTTCACTGGTCTATGCAGCTTAATTTTGAACATTTTTTTGTATTTTTTACTTTTTTTCTACTTGGTCATGAGACGGAGCCATGACCACGTAGAATAAAAAGTGACGCTTGTAAATTCCTCTTGAAATGCGAGTTAGATATAAATCCCAGCAAACTAAAAATCAAATTGTCGGGTGCGGAGGGCTTTTGTAGTCGCGGAATTCGATTTTGATAACAATTTAAGCGTTGGACTCGAATTTGGCTTCTGAAAAGGAGGTTTGAAATTCAAATTTTGTCAAATTTTGGGTATTGGTGTCGATTCATGAGGTCTAAAGTTTACCCCTTTAAGGAGTTTTAATATGTTCCACGGTTATGTTATAAAAAAAAAAAATGTTTTCATCTTTAGTGATTCGTCAGAGGTTGGGGGGGGGGTAGATATTTTTCTCCGGGTTGATACGTGCTACAAAATTGGAACTGATCGACTGCTACAGTCTGACGTGTGTAAATTGTTAGTACGTTTCATGTAATAACGTCAGTTATTCATTTTTCCTCCTTCAAATTGTAGTTTGGTGACAAAACTCCACCGAGGGGGAGAGGTGAGGGGGTCGAATTCAAAAATTATTATCATTTTAGAACTCAGCGTGAAATTTTAAACCATTTTCATATGCCGCATTTCTGTTTTTATTATAACTTGGCGGAGAGGAAGGTGCTGGAATGGGGGTTGGAAATTTGGGGAAGGAAGGTAAAGTATGCTGAGAGTTGAAACAATCAGCCACAAATGTCTCATTTGCGTAAATTCCAATTACATTTCACCTGAATGGCGTCACTTCTTCGGTTTCCCGCTCAAATTCAAGTTGGGGGCAGAACTCTATGGAAGAGGGTCGAAATCAAAATTGTCGATGATTTTCGGGTTCATTACGAAATTTTGACCTATTTTGATATATCACATCGCTATTTTTGAGCAAAGAATTCCGTGGCTTAATTTTTGCGGGCAGGAGGAAGGGGGTGACCAACCTGTTTATTTTTATTACTTCGCATTATGCAGGAATTTTTCGCCCGTTTTTGCGGAAGTCGACTTTAAAATGTGTTCATTTGACAAAATTAACGAGTATTTTTTGGTTCTAACCTATAATTTGGACAAGAGCGCTGTTTTACTGTCAAAAATCATTCAAAATGCATAAAAATTGCACTTAGAGTGCAATAGAATGCAGTTGTGCAGGGTGCAACGGAAAAAAATTACACATTCGATATCGGGGGGAGTACCTCAATGCAAATCCATCGAGTTTTTTTTGGTTCGGACCATGCATGTCCCCCTAAATCATACTTTTAGGGGTCCATCCCCTCCCCTCTATTGTGCAGGGTTAAAATTTTGTAACTGCACTTTTCCGAATAAGGCAGATAGTACTGACATTTTGGCAGCTCATTTTTTTGGTTCTCAAAAAAAGAACGCTGAATTCGATTTCTAGAGCACTTTTTCGTGTCTAGATCGTAGACTATGAACTAAGATTTCCTTTGGAAAATCGTACTTGGAAAATATTCGCAGCTCTTTCGATATTCGATAAGCGAAATGAAATGGTCTAAACGAGTTAGATGTACGTCTACGTATACTCGTACACCTATAATGGTGATAAAAAACGCCTTTCGTTTACACGAAAATATAATTAACACGAGAGATGAAAAAAAAAAAAAATAAAAAAAAATAGAACGACGTTGTGTGCTTTGCTTTTTTTTCTTCTTCTTCTTGCCTCTACGTACCTAATACCTACATATTCGCGCTGTTCTCGTCAAAGAAAGTTCTTCTATACAGGTTAATATTTGACAATCGCCCGAAGGTTTGAAAAAGTAACGTGATGCGTCGTAGGTGTACCATATATTTCGTATCTATGGTTATCTACTCGCAGATAACCATACCAGCTGAGATGAAAAAGAAAGAAAGAGAAAAAAAACCTGTTGCTTTCTTTTGTTGTGCTTTACATTACGTAACGAGAACTGACCAGTTTTAAGTATGTTTGGAGAATGAATACATAAAAAAAAAAAAAAAAAAGTATACCTATATATTCATAATGGTCAGTTTTAGCGAACCGGAATTTCAACAGTTTACATGCTCATCCTTAAATTAAATAGGAAATATTTAGTAACAAGGTTAATTACATATTATATAAAAGTTTAACGCATCTTTTAACATCCATCAAAAATTTTTCTACACTTGCACGTGATTCGATCGTTAAACACCATCTGTCGACTACCATACTAATACTAAAATATCTTACCACTTTTTTTTTTTTGTCCGCAAAATTTTTCCTTTTGTTGTTTCGTCGGCGCTTTTAAATTGAAAAAGTTAACAATAAAAAGCCGCCTGCGACTTATGCAATGCGTATGGATATCGTGCATCGGTATCATGAGGGACTGTGAGTATAGATTAAATGAAAGAATGAAAAAATAAAATAGAGAAGTAATTGGTATCATGTACGTACCTGCGATTACGTAAAGGTAAATTTTTTTCATGTTACTTTCTACCTATATCTACCTACCAACGATGGTTGCTGGAAAAGAACAAATGCAGATGATCAGGAAATTATACCGATGCGCTGACTGCCGGACCTTTGTGTGTGTGTGTGTATGTGTACGTGTACCTGTACGTAAATGTACAGCCCTTCGGCCACAGATTAATACTATTCAAGGGTGTTGGGAATTGATTTATAGCTTTTAGATGTAGGTACGCATGTTCTGGTCTACAATTCTGTTAAATGAATAAATTTTTTTTTTTTTCACCATCTCGTATGCGTACGTATGTACCTTACCTACGAATAATCTGCATACCTATACCTCGTATTTGAAACTGGTTTTAAATATTTTAATATACTGGAAGTGAGCGGAGGGGAGGGGGAGGATATATACTCATTATTACTCGATTAATCGGTACCTGTACCTAGACCTAGCTAGCGTAATGATTCACCTAAAAATATGTATTTATTTGTATATTATATAAAAATTTTCTTTATGGTCGACTTTCTCATACGATATAAGATGATGCGGTTCGAGGTTAATATATCTATTAGCTGCCTACTGGGGGGTAAAGAAGATCGTTTCAAAATTCGCACCAAGTTATTTATGTAGTACGCACCTGTATAAAGGTTTAGGTACCTATCAAGTGAAGTAAAATGAAAAAAAAAAGTGAAATCATTAATTGGGTGTAATATGACACCGATGTTACTACCGGGTTGTAAGAGGTGTATGTATGATGAAAACATATATGTAGGTAATACGTATATATATATATATATATATATATATATATATATATATATATATATATATATAT
>FIZR01013521.1:0-13794 GCA_900060175.1 Ferrisia virgata | reverse complement strand
CCCCAACAATCCCAGATTCATTAATTGAAATGAAAAAAATCCTCCTACTAATAAGCAGACTAAACCTGAGCCACCAAATTCAAGTTCTCATCTTCCCAATCTATTCAACACCGGGCGTAAAAATCTTGAAATTATACACGCCCAGTATAATAAAAATTAAAAAAATATATATATGCATACATCATAAACTAATTACCTAATCATTGTACAGCTCTAATCATTTGAAATTTCTGAACATTGATCTTTGAATGAGTATATTGCTGGTTGAAAAAATTGATTTAAGGGGCTGAATTTTTCAACATTGTGGTTTAGAAATCGTTTTGAAACTAATGTACCCTGTTTATTTGACAATTTAAAAAAAAAAAACAAGCATCGAACCATCCTGACCCAATGAAGAACTAAATGTAAATAAATCTCTGTACGCCGGATCTCTCGACGGTTGATAAGCTCGGATTTTTTTTTATATATATATTTTCTGCTCAAACTGCATAAAAAAATCTTTTGTAAAATAATGAAAATTTAATAATCGCTTTGATTATACGTACCAATCGACTTTTTTGTTTCAAAGCTCTCGATTTGATCAAGTGAATAATTGAAGTACCTAGCAATCTATGTATCAGGTTTACATTTTGAATTTACGGTTGAAAGGAAATCATGCTAAACTATTTATTATTGGAGTCTAAATGAAAGCAAAGTAAAACGATAATTTCATCGCAACGGGCTCTTCGGCAAGGTAATTGTCAAAACGCCGAATTCATTTTGTTTTTATCATGGTCCGTATGGTGAGTGCTAGTTCAGCGCATGGATTCCATTGCGCCGAAAAGCATTGAAAACAGCGTAGGGAAATGTGTGTTAGATGTGATTCTTAATAGTCAGTACTACGTTTGCTAGCTTCGTAGCCGGTGAAACGTTGCGATGGTGTGAATGTTTCGATCGGTACGAACGTTTAATTCGTAATATTCGGTGTGAAAATTTATGCGTTCGCAAATTTTATCTCCGTTAAGAATTTTTATTACACAGTGTTGATTTAAATCTGAATTTTACTAAATATTACGTTATTAATTCGATTGCGTGATTCAAGTATATACGTATTATTTACCTGCACGTTAGTAATGAATTCTCACGTTATCTTTGCTATCGTTATCAGTTTATCGGCACCAGCGCTGATATGAGAATTTTATAATATTGTTAATTTTATTTTTCTCGCCTAAAATCAAATTTCTTATTTTAAATTCGGTAAAGAAATATTTAACGAGTTAATCTTTTGTGTAGTTTTTATGTTTTAAATTTATACGCTTAGTTTATTTTAATTCGTTTAGTTCGAATGTGCAATGGTGATGTATTTCAATTCTACGGCTTATCAGGTGAGTCAAATGCTGTTAATGAATTTTGATTTTTAATAAGTATAATAAGTAAATGGAACGAGTTATCTAGCATACTTCGATCAACATTTTTTCGTTTAACGATGATCGCGCGACAAGCCGACAACTAATAATGACTATAATAAAATAAACGAAAGGTGTAAACATGAATGTGGCTATGGCATCAACTAATTCAGCAACGAAGAGCGAGACGTTTGTGTGAAGAAACGGACAAATTCACTATTCGAGTACTTTACATTATCAAAGGTTCTGGTTGTAATGTTGAAAATTATTGTTTTACTACATAATGGGAATGCCTTACATTTACCATGGGTTTTCTGGAGTTCACAAGTATTCACTCTCCCCCGAGGGTATCATGATCACTTCGTATAGTGATAATTAGCAATTTGAAGAACATTATATCCGTAAATAATAACTACCTAACGTACACTGTACTTGTTTGGCAGGATTTTTTAAAAGTGAATTCCGGTATGTCTATGTACATATGTTGTTACAATTTTATTACAACACTACGAAAACTTTATTACGCTAGTAAAATATTCTTGTACCTGGATCACCAAATAGATAATTATTATACCTACGATTTATAATAATACCTACATTTTGCATTAGCCAAATTTACAAATTTTTTTATCATGTAATCAAAAGTAATTGAGCTCATTTATATGGCATAATGAGTTCACTTTTTAGGTTTATGTGGCTGTGTGAAGTGTTAAAATTCAAACGTGATCGTGAGTTTTTTATTTATATTATAATCTCTTGCAAAGAGATTTTGAATTCTTTTCTTTTCTCTTTTTTTCTCAGCAACGAAATTAATTCATCGAGAATTACTCAAGTGTATCGGTCCTTCCTAACTAAACTTTGTTGGTATAGATATAGAATCTGCACGGTGCTGATGAACTGAAAATTTGAAATAGATATCACTTTGTATGCACAATCGTTGTGTGATTTTTCGTTACCAAAAAGAATTATTTATCGCATAAAATGCAATATGCAACTATAAATATAATCCCGAAGAAAACTCTTTTCATATGTACAGACTACGTATGATTTAAATGAAAAATTGAATGAAAGATTTACCTACTTTTATAGCTCGGTTCACTTATAGATTAACCCAAGGAAACGTGTGTTATAATTGGTCATATTAGTGACTTTGTCATAATATAGGTAGATAACGAATTTAGCTATTAATCAGACTTATTGAGCTATCCAACAATTTGTCTATGAACGCGAATAATTTTTCAAAGTCAGAAATTAATTTTCCCTGTTTATTTGACAGGATTTTGTTTATTAATGATGTAACGTATAGTAACTGCGAGTATATGTAGGTAGGTACATTCGAGTGTAACTTTTTTCTTGTTCATTTTAATTTGTATTGTTGTCAAACGGTACTAAACGTACTGCGTGAAATTTTATACTTCAATTGAGTTCTGGTGATTGTTACATATAAAATAAGTACATACGTACATTTCCAATTTCAAGCGAACTGTAAGTGAACACATAAATTAATATTTTGATTTCTAATAAGTGCATTTAAAAATTGACATAGTTCCTACTCTAGCATTACTTCGAAGATAACGTACAATAGTATGAGTGAAATGTACTTGGTTTACTAGTAGCATCGCTGTTCCTAAAAACGAAAAGTAGTCGATTTATTTTGATGAAAATTTAATATTTACCGATGATCTGAAATAATTTAAGAAAAAATAAGAAAATAATTATGATAAAAAAATACTTATTCTTTGTAAACGAGGCATTAAGTATAATTTGTATTGAAGTTCAAATTTCGCATGAAAACTCTGTAGGACAACTTCATATTTCATGGAAAATAACCAACGTTTAAGACTTCAAAGTGTTTTTGAAATTTAGTTACAATTTAGGTTTCTGCTTTTTTAAGATGTATTTTCAACAAATTGATTTTTTTTTCACAACACTTGCATTAAAATAATTATTTTATTTTCAGTAAGTACGTATTTTGAAGAAAAAAATTTATTTCAGTCTTAAATGTTGATTATTTATTTACTCGAAAAAATTAATTTAATTCAACAAACATTGGTAGTAATTGCAATTACCTACCAAAATTTATCCGAAGACATTTTAAAAAACAATTTTTAATTAATTGCGAAAAATTATACATCTATGAGACATACAATACATACAATCGTATATACTTTCTCATATTTTTATATACTTCAAAATTAACTCGAAGCACGTTTGTGAACCATGCAAAAATCATAACCCGTTTTACTACCATACACTATTGGATACATATCTTTTTTGCCACGATAGGTTCTATATCTTCGCCATAGTGCTAGCCTGGTTATGATGATATTAAAAATAAGTATAATTTATCGCTGACAATGAATACAATCTAGCGCAGAATCTTTTGCCAACGTTGGCTTTTTTTTTATCCGTTGAAACAAGAAAATTGTTGCCTAGTGGTTGGATAATCATATAGCCATAAAGTTTAAAAAAAATTATCAACAAAATGAAGTATTTAAAAGTTAAAAGCGATGCCTGAAAGGTTGGTTTATAGTACGTGTAATTATTATTTTGCTCAAAACTTCCTATTTTTTTTTTATTTTTTTTTTATTTTTTCAGAGAAAACGTAGTTTGCTATCTATTTATTTGATTATAAAGAATATTAAAATATTGTAAATATGATAATTTTAAACGAGAAATATTTTCTCGATTTATATTTTAAAATTTGAAAATGAAGTTTTGTGAACAATAAAAATTTGAAAAATTACTCGTTTACTCGGATGATAGAAAAACGGAATACTTAAATAACAGAAATACTGTCCGAGTTCTGATTTCAAAATTATGATTGGTATAGTGGTACTCGAAAGCAAGATCAAATTGGAAAAATTCTTCGTTTCATTAAAATATTTTTGGAAAATTTTAATATATATCAACTTAATCATTTATACGAAAATGAATCAGTGTTTACAGGGGATCTTAGAATGATCAACGTATTCCATTGTTGATTTAAAATTTTTCTTAGCCAAAATAGGTATATTCATCTATATTGAGTTATAAACAGTTATAAAATCAAAATACCGTTATTATATCTGGATTTATGATGCGACACGTCTCTGTTCTATAGGGATTTTCATCCTAATAAGTAATAATTGTAACCAAAGGTTTTTCTCGACCATTTTGAATGGGCTTGGCTGCTTAGGTCATTTACCCAGCCGGATAGTACCTAAATTTAAAGTATCCAGTATCATTATACAAACTTAGTTTAATTTATTTCATTGAATTTTGCTATTTTTTTGCATTACGATTTAATTAAATTTATTCCTCAATGAATTTCACAATTGTATGTTATTTTATGTGCTCTCCACCTGCAAGTAATTAAAACAAATAAATGAAAAAATTCTTCCAAAAGATAATACAAACATCACGCGATATTATAATCGATCCTTTTTTGGTATTAGTTTTATGGTGAATAGTAACAGTTTTATGGGGCTAATGGTGCAAAGAAAATTTTGGAAAACTTTTCAATTTATGATCAGCTCTCGATAAGGGTCAGTTGTATGTAACACGTGTACATTTGAAAAGCGTGAAAAGGACACAAAGTTACTTAATGCGTTTTTGTGGTTTTTCATGAAGCTCAGCTTAAAAACAGTTTCGGAATTAATAAAAAAAAAACTCGACAGCTGTTTTCATCGAAATCAAAAAAAAAAAAAAAAAAAAACCCCACAGCTTTTTTCACCAAAAAAAAAAAAAAAAAAAAAAAAAACGAGCAAGAGAGCAAGAGTAAGAGCGAGATAGAGAAGGAAAAACGGATTTGTATAACCCTTCTGTGGCTAGTTCGTAACATTGTAACATACAAACTGCCAATACTACATGAAAGGTTGTGGTTATATGTAGATGAACTTTTTTTTGTTGTTTGAAAAAAAAATATATATATATATATATGTACGATTTTTTATAATTTATCATTTTTGAAAATAATACGGTTATTTTAAAAACTGAACTAAGGTTTATTTGCACAGAGCTAGTTTCAGAGCATTTAAATACACGCGTTGGTATGCGAGCAGTCGAGCTATCTATTTCTATATCGAAAACCAGACCAACAAAATTAGATTTTTTTATTTCTCGTTTTCTGTTAATCTAATGCGAAAAAAATTCCTATAGTGTAAAACTCTGGTTTTAATGGATGACGACTGTAGGCAGGTAGGTAGGTAAAGAGGTAGGTTGGTAGGTATATATCTATGTAGTTGATGTCGTTTACATTGACTAGCTGGCGTCTCAGCTTTTACGAATTGCATGTTCGTATTCATATCTAGTTTAATTCGTTTAGACTGTAGATTCGGAAAAGGTGATATCTATTAAGTTGTTGTACGTCAGGTGATGGCCACATACCAGAGCTTCCTCTAAACCACACTATTTACTTTGTTGCAACACGTTCACCACACAATAATTCGTACCTATTACATACGTATTCTATTTTCCTTTGAGCCATTGAATCCTATCGAAATGAATCAAATAGGCTAATTTAAGCTACGTGCCGGAAATCCGTCTGAAATTTTTACTCTATGAGATAGTATTTACTTGTTGTAAATTTTTATAAGAAAAAAAATGATTAAACTGTAGGTAAACACCTACTCGGAATTTTTCATGCGAGCTAATCATTGGCATGGAATGTTTACTAATAAGAAGGCAGAGCTGGAATTAAAAATATCTAATTTATCCCAGTTAATTTTCGTGAAAAGGCGTAATGAATGCCTACAATAAAATAATCATGTTTACGTGCAAGTGTATTTAATCTAAATTCATTTGTGAATGTTGTTTTGTTTTGTTTCTGAATATAAGTCGTGCAATTGAACACCTTGTTCAAGAATTAAGGCAGGTTTAAACGAGATAGCCAACTCGGAATATACCTGATAGAAGTGGAATTCTTGTTTTTCTATTTAATTTCGGATCTGTTTTAAAAGAAGTTTATAAATGATCTTTTTACTCATCCTGCGGTTTTTATTGCGTAGCCTTTTAGTTTAATAAAAATTGTAAAAAGAAAATCCTACTGTTTATTTTACGATGTTTAGGGTACTGTGAATTTTTTTTTATTATTATTTTTACACCCGATCTATTTACTTTTAATTTTAATCAAAATAATGAAATAATATCGTACTGATGAGGAAACGAAAAAAAAAAAAAAAAAAAAAAAAAAAAATTAACTATTAAATGCTTATTAAGTGAAATTAAAAAATACAAAACCCGTAAAACAAAAAAAAAAAAAAAAAAAAGAAAGAAAAGATTAACTATTGTGCACGTATTCAGGTACGTTTTATTGTTGACTGAGAATGAATAAATAAAATTAAACTATTTTACTCAACTGTACCTTTCTACATATATACCTATCTGAATGAAGATAGGCTACTTACAAAAAGTCAGCTCGTATAAATTAACAAAATAACTGAGATTGTAATTGGCTGCTATTTTATCTTTTAAAATATTTTCTCTTTTATTCGCGTTAAATTAGATATACAAAGAATGTCTCCAAGTTTTGTTTCTGTTTTTTTTTTTTTTAAATAGTACCTATATTGCCATCTTACTAGCAATCTTGCTTGAAAAACTGCTTCAGACAATGTTGGGTGACAGTTGTAGTATTTATGGTGTAGCGAGTAAGTATGGGGTTGAAAATTGTTCTGTACACTGCGAAATACTATGTTGGGTACCTCTACCTATACGTTAAAGTTTTGAGCATCTATTATGAAATAGAGAAGAAAAAGGCACGATTATCCGAATTTTTTTACTACCCATCAAACTTTTCTAATTTATTGAAAAACCATAAAATAACTATTTTCAAGACTGAAAAAACTAACGAAAAATAGAAATTTTTTTACCGACATAAATGATGGATCTGTGCTTGTTTCTCTTAAAGACGGACATCTTTTTTCGGAATTAATTTGCATTGATTTTACATTTGGAAAAATTTATAAATAAAACGAGTTTTTTTTTTTTAATTTGATAGAAAATTAATGATTGTTAGGCTCTATTTAGATTGGTATGTAGAAGTAGAATGGTCCGAGATTTCATCTCCTCACCAATTGGAGACTTACTGTCACCACACCTCTAACAGGTTTGTGGGAAAAGGAAAGAACGAGATGTAACTTCAATTTTTTATCGATATTTCCGATATCAGTTTTACGATTATGATTTAAGGAACCCGAACACTACAAACAAAGAACATGCATCTGATTCACTTTTGATTGATTTCAAATAAGGTATCCAAGTACCTATGTAATTATTTTAACGAGTGGTATATTTCCTACAAAGTGATAAGCGAGAGTAAGTATGCAGGAAGCACATCACGACACCTGTATTATGCATATTATGTAATACCTCGTGTACCATCGAATCAAAACAAAACGCTATCATTAGCGAGTATAACGATAGATGAGATGTGGCACCGCGCCAGCGGCATCACTTTTTCATAATACTTCAGCCACATATGTTTTTATTCGTTTTTTAATTTTTCTACTTCTGTAAAAAGAATATAAATGTATTTGTACTACGCCTTACCTGAATATCTACCTTAGATAAAACTACGTACATTTTTTAACATTTCTCGCGCATTTTTTACGCTTGTAGGATTCCAGTTTTTAAAATAATTAAGTATATTGAAATTTGAGTGCGACATTCAATACAGTAAATGGAAAATTTCAACTCCACGGTGCGTAATTCAAACAAAGAAAACGTCAGAATTGTTTATTATGAGCCTTTTACACCCGTTCATATATTGCGAGTAGCTAGCTGCTTATAAAAAAAAAAACATTTAAAACGCCTTAAAATGAGGCGACTTTGTGAAAGAAAACATACCTGAAATTTCGAGGCTTTAAAATTTGTAATTTGCTTTTTTTGTATTCATACTTTGAGGAGTAGATTAGAAAAAAAAACTGCTCCCTAGGTGCCACAGGACGAGGTAGTTAATTCGCTCGACTTTTTCATGAAATTACGTAAATTGGTATTTTTCGTCAACTTTTTCCTCGTAGTTTTATAGTTTAAGGCCGCTTGTGACCTAGCCCCCATGGCAGACTTGGCGTTGTGTAGACTGCAAAAATGACAGAGTAGACGGGCTGAGCGGTGTTTGCTTTACTCAAATGTTCTTGTTCTTTTGGGCTTGCTGTTTTTCCGTTTGAAAGTCGAAAGAAATAAATACGACAGTGAAAAAATGAAAAAAACTATTAAAATATACTTAGTTTTGAAGAGTTGTGAATATGCGACACGATGACGCCTCGGTACCACAGATTATTTGTAGCATTTTTTTCCTTCATACAATAGCAAAAAAAAAAAAAAGTTGAGAAAATTTGACCCAATTCGTTGCATTATTACGGCTGTTTCCATTTACAATTTGTATTGGTTGAGTCAACAAATTCCTCCTCGTCCCGTTTGGTTCTTATGTTCGATTCTAAAGTTTTGAAAATTTAAAATTCAATATGCGCTTATGAAACCATAAATGAATAAAGACGCACAATTTTTTCAGCAGTGGCGTAGCTAGGGGTGTGCGATCAGTGCCGTCGCACAGGGTCTCGCTGTTGAAAAAAAAAAACGACGAAAAAATTATTTACTTGGAAAAACTTGAATTATCAAACACTGCCTTGATTTTTCCTTACAAAAATTTTTTTGGGAGTGTATAGCATCTCTGTCCTAAATTCATAACAGATCATCTTCGCTCATCTATATCGCAGCCTCGTCTATCGTCATTAGTCATTCTGTTGATTGAAAAACCAATATATTATAAATTAAACCATAATGAAGTAATAGGCAAATTATCACAAAAAAATTCAGGCATTTTCCCCTTTCAGGGAAAAATTTTAGATTGTGGATATGTCACGCTGAAAACAATTTTAAAGATTACGTTATTTATCAGAGAATCACTTATCTATTATGAGGTTTTAAAAATATTCTAAAAGTTGCTGAATTAATTCTAGTACTTGATCTGCACTCTTTTACCCACCACCATCAATCACGATTTGAAAACAGAAAATTCCCAGATTTCAGCTGATAATAAGATTGTACCAGTTCAAAACCATTATATGTAGTTTAGTTTCTAATACTGGGTGTTCGATATTTGGCCTATAAAATCAATTTATATTAGTGATGATTACAAGGGGTGACTAGCGGTAAATCATTGTTTTTTACCTCCTGCTGTTTGTAGATCAGGTATTTAAATTTGAGCACAAGAGTATTTTTAAAGTTTAGAATTGCACAAGTTTGAATATTATAACAGAAAGTTATAAAGTTCACTTTTATTAGAAGATCATGCTACAAAGTCAATGCTTATTCTTTCAATTTTCTCAATGACCATTACATCATCTATGAATTTAGGAAATTATGATGTCAACCTACTTACATGATTTTAATCGCATTTTTAGGCATTCCAAAATGAAATGCAGAAATCGAGCAGTAGTCTTTTATGCAAAATAGAGTATAAAAGTCTTTGTCGTATGTGTAATTTAATATTTTATTATTTCCTAGAAAAATAAAAACTATACCATCAATCGAATTTAGATTGAAGCAATGTTGCCAACCCTGAATTTTAACATGAAATTCCCATTTTTCAACATTGAAATGTTACATTTTTAAAAATGAATCTTCATTTTTTATAATTAATTGGGAAATTCTTCACAAAATTACTGTTTGACAACACCGACACGATCTGTATCAATGCCTCAACTTGAAATCATGAAATCAACCTTACTCTTGTCTTCGATTTATTTTCAAATTTTACTATTGCCTGGCCAAATAAAAATCATACAATCATCTTTTATCATAAGAGTTTTTTTATCAAAAACGTATGATTGGCAAAACTGATACAAACTTTTGATATTTCAACTTGAAATCATAAAATCACACTTACTCTTTTCTTCACTCTGTTTTGGCATTTATTTAATTATTGCTAATCAAAATAAAAATTATTCAATCGTCTTTCACATCGATCTTAAACTAATGGATACATACCGGTTTAAAAGCATATGGAGAAATTTTCGTCAAACATAATGAAGCGGGGGTTGGTTGGTGCAACGAAGGTAGCTTGGCACTGCGCATACATTCTGAGTTGATTTCCACTATGTTTCATTACAAACACTGTTGAAGCAAACAAGAAATAGAAATGCGTGTGACTATGATGTAATGCTAATAACGTGCGCAAAATAATATGCGCAGTGCAAAGCGATAGTTTTTTTTTTTCTGACGAACATTTAGTGGGACCGGTAGATATCCATTAGTATAAGATCGATGATCTGCCATCACGAGTTTCCGATCAAAAACATTAAATCAACAACGATGCATCAAAAATTTGAACCAGTGTTTCCAACCTTGAATTTCAACGCTAAATTCCCATTTTGAAAACTGAAATGTTATGTTTTTAAAAATAAAATTTCATTTTTTGAAATTATTTAGATTTCACGCCGAAATGAATATGATTGGCAACACTGATGAGATTAAAAATTTTGAACCATATAGAATTGACAGACCGTGCATGGTGATAAAAATCTAGCTCCAACATCTGTTCAACTTTTCAAGGAATGGTGTTGTAAACAAATCATTTGATTGGCTCAAGTTGGAGTTACTGCAGAAAAGCAAAACTGAAGGAATGATTGGAGTATAATTTTAGCCAATCACATGATATCGTTGTTTATTCATATTTTTTTTAATTCTCAATTTGTACTTTGTAACAACTCTCTCGCATTTCACTTTTAGAACATTCACAGTTTACTTTTAAATTTAATCTTCAAAACTGGTCATTGAAAAATTTTTATCATAAAAGTTCTTGATAAATTCGAGAAGTAAATTGAAATTTTTATGCTTTTACATTTGAATTGCCTTCAAAGTACATACCTATCAGGTATGATGTGAAAACTTGTGCAGAAAAAAAACTGGGGTAGCACTTTGTATGAGAATTTTGGAAAATAAATTTAGCGTTCGGAAGTGTTGCTTTACCTATTTTATTTAGGTAGCTATCTGAAAATTTTGTTCTTCAAAGAAAATATTTCACTGGATTAATATTTGATGCAAACCTGTGTACTTGTAGATGAATAAGTACCATAAACCTTACGCTACAAAAAAACAATTCAGAAAGAAAAGACAGAAATTTAATTTCTTCCTATCAATAAATAGAAAATGTTTGAATGAAAAAAATACTACGAGCTAAAATTATGGCTTATAGAAAATGCAGTACCCTCTTTCTCCACCTCTTAAGCTACCACGCTGAAAATTTTGAAACCAAATCAAAATTTTAAAATTAAATTGGTATCCAACGCAATGCACTCTAGGTACACTATGATAGTTGCTCATTACTTAACTGCGAAACATCGTATCGTTTAGTTATTATAAAAAAATAAAATACAAGTTTAACAATCCAGCAGGCGGACGGTACTTTACAAACGTAGACTGTGGAATATGCCTGGATACTACGTAATTTTGTTGCTCAATTGAACTTTCGTAAAACAAGAAGCGAAATAAACTGCTGACGCTTTATGATGACGCGACATTAACTATTTATCATATCGTAGTAGCAACTTAGTGTACACACCAATATTCCCCTAGGAAACAAAAGCTATCATCGTCGTCATTAATTACAAAAGTAAATACATAAATGCGGATTTCTTTGATATTTTGGTTGCTTTCATCGTATATAAATCCAAGTAATCCCCATGCAATACCATAATGGTCAAACCTGCCCTTTAGAGTTAGTTATGCAGAACCTTGAAGTTTTCCATAGCTTTATGGAACATTTTGGCAAACTTTTTTTAATTTACTCGACGAAAAGTATGTACTAAACAGCCATTTTGTATCTTGAAATGTTTCTTAAGAATCCCTGCGGGGAGCGAAACATTAGTATCTGAGTAAGAGATGGCGTATTTCGTGAAATTAAAAAAAATTTGCTGCGCTTTATTGCGTATTTTAGTTATATTATAGTAGAACCCTAGTGTATAACTCTTATTTATGTTTGGTTTAGCATCTTGTTCGTCACAATTGACCGAAAAATTTTAAAGAGCTTTTAAATCTAAATTTTAGACTTTTTCAATATTTGTACAGAAATTTTTCTTCATCTTAGAAACTTTTATAAATTTTTATTCATTGCAATGCTAATATTTTCGAACCTGTCTGTTAGGATGGTTCAGGGTAGGTTTTTTTCAGAATTTGAGTTTTTTGCTTCCTAGCAGCGTTCTCTAACATGAAAAAAATTCGTTTTAAAAATTAAGCCGATAAAATTTTTTTTTATGGGTGCCACATCGGGGTTTTATATTGCAGCGGTATATGCCCCTTTCGCGTTATTCGTTCGAGCGAACGAATTAACTTGGTTGTTTTCTTGTTGCACAGCGTGGCTTACCATTGCGCCATGACTTCAATCTCACTTGAGTCGGGTCCTCTAGAAGTGTGAATTGAATAAAAGTTCTTTTTGGGTGGAGGGGGGAGGGGGTGAATTTTTGATGCCTTGATTTTTCAACTGTTGTGATGGACTGCATATTACAAAAGTTGAAACTTTGAGTATCCTTCTCATATTTTTCTCAAAAAAATTCGCATAACTGTGGTGGTTGTGAAACGGAGATATGTCGTAGAATTTAGTTGGCTAAAAGCGCAATGGGTCGTTTAAAAAAAACATTGACTGACTCAGCGATTAGTAAAGAGTTGAAAATGAGATTAGTCAACGCTCTGGTCTTTTTAGTTTTCCTCTACCCCACCGAAACATGGACAGTTTGAGAGGCAGCGACATTCTCAAGATGTAGTTTTGGTATCCATTTCTGCGTGTCTATTGGACTGAAAAGCGGATGAGCGCATCTATGCTACGTTAAATCAGTGTGAAGAAGAGATTGTCTGCGATTGTCCTTAGTAGGATCCTGAAATATTTCGGTCATATCACAAAAACAAACAACATGGATACAATCTTCGTACAAGAGAAAGTGGACGACGCCAGAGGACGAGGACGATCACCAACAAGAGAGACCGACACCATTCGCAAGGCAATAGGCTGCAACTTCTAGATGTGTGTACACAGCGTGCACAAAAAGTGAAAAATGGCGCGGGCTGGTGCACAATGCCATCGAGCAAACCTAAATGGATCACGATACTCCTTCGTGGAGTGAAACGGCTTCTTGATGATTTTGCTGAAGTGGAATTCACATCCTAGAGTGAAAAATGTTTCAATTCTATTTCTCTTCTACTATTTTCCGATACAAGACGGCCCTGTTGCGAAAAATTTTCGCAAAAATTGTCAACTCGTTGTAAATGAGTATAGATTGCGATTTTAATCATTTTTAGGAATTTAAAATCAAAAACTTTTTTATTTGTAATTCAGTTTATTTGTCATTTTGACATTCTTTATCTTCAATGAACTAGTCGCGGCTCATGATCTGGAATTGAAAATTTAGAATCCTGAATTCGATTTTTTCCTTTTTTT
>FIZR01013520.1:0-15562 GCA_900060175.1 Ferrisia virgata | reverse complement strand
AAGTAATAATATTTCATTTCTTCTATTATAAAATTCGTTGAATGAAATAGCTAAACGACCTAAACCTTTGTATTCAAACCACAAAGATCCTACAATTCTCAGTTTTCCAGCATGACTTACAGAAATTCCTACTTTCTCATTCAAGTATTTATAGAATGGAACTTTAACAGTTTTTTTGAATTCTTTATGTAGATAGAACATTCTGTTTAGTAAATAACCTAATTCACATTGATAATGCAACGACGTTTTTTCTTTATATTTTGGTAGAAGAATACCTTTACTTTTAACAAAATCTACTAAAACATCCAAATTATTTATAGAATAATCAGGAAATGAAATATTTTCAACTTTTTGATTAAAACAAAGATTTTAAATTAAATACTTATTCAAATTTTCACCTTCTAATTTTTTTTCTTAAAACCATTAAATCCAAGTAAGTGATTTTGACACATAGGACTTCAAATCACTATTTACTTCTAATTCACCGGATATCACTTTATTCAAAATATCATCCTTTGAAGAAGTGTTTTCAATAATTACGTTAATAATATTATTTAAAACAAAATAAAAACTATCATGTAAACTTTCGATGTTCACTTCAGCCATGTTGAACCTATTTTGAGAGATAGGATAACATTCATTACACCTCTGTACCAATAATGTTAGCTCTTGTAGATGAAAGATGTACATTGACCATTATTTCTCTCACCCACCGAACGAACATGCAGAAAATTCCAATTTGGCGGGTACTTCAATGCTTCATCAATATAATTTCGAACTGTACGCCGTATCATTTACGATCAGCTGTGAAAAAAACAAACTCATGACTCATTTTTCACACAATTTTGTATCTAGAGGACAATAATCACGAGTTGTTAATTTTATTTATTATTACTAAGCATTAATGTGTAAACCCGTTTTTGCTGCTTACGAAAATCCGATATGTAACGTAATAAATTTTTCTAAAAAGTGTTAGAAAGTACCAATTCAAATTACGTAATGGAAATTACTACAATACTACGAGGTGTTAATGAGGGTAGTTTGAGTTGCTGAACACGAATCTGTAGCTAGTTTTTTCATTTAACAATTTCGTAAGCAAAGAAAGTAACATTTCTAATTTTTAGCTTTGTACTTTATTCGCTTGAATTGAAATTTCAAAAATAATGAAAAAGTAACGAAATAAAGTGAACATCGAGCAAGCGGTGTATATTTTTTTTTTGAATAAATATGAACTACAAAAAAAATTTTGACCAGAAACTATTATTTTTATGAGCAAAAAAATTGTGAAAAAATCTTTTTTCAAGTTTTCCAAGATCACCTGTTTTTGAAATTCAGACAAAAATTGTCAGAAATTCGTAAAAAAAAAATGCACAAAATTTATCAAAAATCACGAAAAAATTTTGAAAAGTAGTTGAAAATTAAGCAAACATATGAAAAAAATGGTTAAAAATCATTGCAAATTGGGTAAAAACTTGACAAAAATGGGTTAAAATGTAGAAATTTGATTAAGAATCACGAAAAATATTGTAAAATATGCAAAAATTACCCGATTATATGAAAAAAATCGGCAAAAGTTACCAAAAATTTAAGAAAAATCACGAAAAAATATTGAAAATTTAATCAAATTCGGTTAAAAATTGAATAAAAAATGGATCAAAAACTACGAAAAAATTTTAAAAATTAGACGCAAATTCATCTGAAATATAAAAAACGTTAAAAATCGTTAAAAATTGGGTAAAAAATTGACAAAGATACGCGAAAAAGTGAAGAAAATTGATCATAAATCACAAAATATTGTTGAAAAAATAAATGAAAACTAACCAGAAATTGTTAAACAGTATAGAAAATGGGGTAAAAATTGACAAAAATTGATTAAAAATGTCAAATTTCTATCAGAAGTTACAAAAAATTTGAGAAATTTGTGAAAATTATACTAAAATTTAGAAAAAATCGTTGAAATTCATTGAAATTCGGATTAAAAAATCATCAAATTTGTGTAATAAATCGACAGATTTCGTGATTTTTGACCAATGTTTTGTTTCTTTTACGTATTACCATCAATTTTTTAACCAATTTGCTACAATTTTTAATAATTTTTTCATACAGGCCAATTTTCACATACTTTCCAACAGTTTTTCATTATTTCTTTTATCAATTTTCGATGATTTGAGATGATTTTTTTCATATTTTTGGCCAGTTTTCGCTACTTTTTTTTAACATTTTCCCGCTATTTTCGATCAAGTCTCTAAACTTTTTATATCTATTTTTGTCAAATTTTCATAAAAATTAGCATGCTTTTCAACGATTTTTCCCGTAATTTAAGGCAATTTTAATTCGATTTTCTACATTTTTTTCACGATTTTTCACTAAGTTTCGATAATTTTTAACGATTTTTGGTCAATTTCTGCATTTTCACACGTTTTTATCAATTTTTAAACCAATTTTCGATGATTTTTAAGGATTCTTTTTCATATTCTAGATCAAATTTTCATTTATTTATCAACAACGTTTCTTGATTATTGATCTATTTTCTGCACTTCTTATCCACTTCTGCCAAATTTTCAATCGTTTTTCAATGTTTTTTAACGATTTTTATTCAATGTTCCTGCGTTTTTAACTCTTTTTACAAATTTCTTCTCCAATTTTCAATGATTTAAAGATGTTTTTTTTGTATTATAATTTAATTGTCACTTATTTTTCAACAATTCTTCTTAGTTTTTGATCAATTTTTGGAATTTTTTCTCATTTTTATCAAATTTTACACAATTTTTAAGGTTTTTCTTAAACAATTTTCGGGCAATTTCACTCATTTTACAACTTTATTTATTAATGTTGCAAAATATGTGAAAATTGATCTAGAATGTAAAAAAAAATTGTTCAAAATTATCAAGGATTGGATACAAAATTGACAAAAATTCATTAAGAATACAGAACACCGATCAAAAATCACATAATTTTCGTGATTGTCAATCAATAAAGATTAAAACTTGAAATGAGCTTTTTTTTTGGAGAAAAAGAGCAGAGATGAGATTAATATTAAAATTAAAAACATGGATTGAATTTTGACCCTTCACTGTACAATCAAAAGGATCAAATTAAAAAATGGGGGCGTATTCAGATTAAAGGACCTATTCAATCGCTTTAGCTTGGGGCCTCCAAATTACTGAGCACATCGCTGCATGGTACGTAAAATGATTCGAGAAGAACCCTATAAAAGATGAAAATTCTTACAGAAAAAAGACACATGTAAACTTTCATTTTCTCATGTTCATTCATACAATCTTCTTCCCTGAAATTGTACCGTAAGCACATTTATTTACCAAATACGCTGTAGTTACTAGTTACATGTACATACTTTTAGGAGAAAACGTAGTTTCATTTTGTGTATGTATATACATGTGTGCGTGTGTGTGATTTTTTTTCTATTAGTTTTTTTCCCCTTTCACTAACACTAAACAATTATACAACTTTATAAGTTTACCGCATTAAAGGATTTTGCCGCCTAAAGTTATAAAGGTACCATCCTCCTCCTCATCCCTGACACATACTAAAAATTTTACAATATTTTTTCTTTCAAGAAAGTTGAAAATTATAGTAGGCAGAAATAAAAAACAAAAACATGAACAATATGAATATTTTCATTTATTTAAAAAACAAAAAATGCCGCCATCGAAATTTTGACCCCGCAAGTAGTGCTTACTTCGCTTGTGCATTAATACGTCACTGCTTTCAGGTGGGTCTAGCTACAAAGAGTAAGTAGATATCCATACGTGCAAATTATAACTCGTACAAGTGTATCTGTTAGACAGTAGATACTAGATACATAGATATACTGAGTACGGGTTGGTTGAATTCACTACATGTAGATAAGGTATACCTCTCCCCTATACCTTATGTACAGTAAATCATGATGAAATAGGCCGAAAGCTTTTTCGCTAAATCCTCGCTTCGATTTGCTTCTGGCTTTGTCAGTTTCCTTGTCTGGAGTTCATTAAGAAGATATGTTTTTTTTACAACCAAATTAACCCGGTTTAATAACTATTCAGTAGAGGTACCATATCTGTCCGAGAGTTGGATGCAGTTGCGTTCTTATGGTATACCTTTACCTATACCAATACCAAGACTTGTACTTGCAGTTTGCAAATCAATGACTTTTCGTGGCGATATCTACGAATGTCAGTTTTGAGCTGATTAGCTCAGGTAAATCATTAAGCATCGACGTCTATGTACTGCCTATTATTTTGGTTAGCTAGTTAGTAGTTTTTATGTTACTGATGGATGTTACAATATTACCTGCAGGGAACGTTTATTACACCAAGTTGACCACCATAAACTCGCTAGCTTTCAGCTACACCTAAATCTAAATACCAACTACGGAATCTTCGTATTATATTTAAATAGTCTTCGCTACTTTTTCTCGCAATTAAACGTTGATAAAAACCGTAGCAAAATAGTACCACAGCTTCTAATTTAATTTCATTAAACGACCGAATGTGGCGAATTTTTTTCATTTTTCATTCGTAAATGAACCAAGAAAGCGTCAATTTATTGCAAGGCGACATCGTGGCAATACATATAAACTAAATAAAAGCTAAAAGGGATAAGAATTATACATTAAATTAAAGCTAATCCTTTTCCTTTTTTTTTTCTCTCAAAGTCGAATAAAAATAGTAGTTGATATCACGCTCACGTTTCTTAGACAAATTCTATATGGGTAGCCTTGATGTGTATAAATTGAGCATGTTAAATAAATTACAAGTAGTAATGACGGGTATTGAGGATACTTCCAGGACACCAACACTTACTAAGACTATATTCCTGGTGCCTGTAAGTATATCCTCAACACCCGTCCTTACATTTACTAGGGTAAAATTTCTTGACGAATTTTTTCGTCGCATTTTTTGCATTTTTTTTTTTTATTCATCTTCCGTTATTTTTTGCCGCTTTTATTAATTTTTTTGCAGACTCTTTGGCGCGGATTTATGGCTCTCGAATTGTTTGTAGTATTTTAATAAAATTTAATCATCGTTATTCCCTCTCAATAGTACTGCCCGCTTGAATGTGATTTCTTTACACACATGTTTGTATTTAGATCATTCGCTGTTTAGTTTCATTTCTACGAGTGTGATTTTCAAAATGAGGGTACTTTGACATCTCATATCAAGGTTACTACATGTGTAATCGATAAATAGAATACTTACTCAATTCAGAAAAAAAAAAAAAAAAAAGAATTATTTTCTCTTCGCGTTATTTAACAAATACGTCAGCGTCAGTTAACCAGTAACATCAAATTTTATGTCAATTTATAAACAACCGTTGTTTTCTAATACTTTCAAGGTTAGATGTACGTAATTAGGCAGATATTTGAATAAATTTCAAAATCTATGGGGCAGCCATTATGGTCGTATAACTACATAATATGGATACTTATTTCCTGCACAAATATCGCGGTAGTTATTTGTGAACAAATTCCACATAATCAGTACCTTAGCTTTACCTATCTAAGTGTACTTCTTAAAATAATGGTAAAACTAACATCAACAAAAATATGGAAACAATAGCCATAGTTATACTTACCTATGTAACTAGGTATGTAGTAAAGATTCAAAGATACATAGATATATACCTGAAGATTCATCTATATACAGGTAGAGATACCTTATGTACAGATGATTTACTATTGGTAATTTTTTTGGCATATTTACACACTATTTTAAGCGAGTATCGAGAAAAAAAATACTAAATAATTATGATTTAAACGCCGTAAACATTGAACAATTTGTTTCGCATAATTACCTCAGCGTATGTAATACGATGTTAAATCGACAAAGTTGACGAAAAGGGCAACGACTTTATTTTTCATTTAAAATCATCGATTGCGTTTCGATTTTTCTCGATGATTTACGTCACAACGACGGAGTTGTTTCGGAAATTTATAAACCCAGATGAATGCATTCTTCGGCAAATTCGTTTCTAAAATCTAATTTCGATTCTAGCAGCAAATAAAATAATAATGAATGACGCACCATCTTTATCAATGACGCGTGTAGTATGGTCTAGGTGGATATAGGTATGCCTAGGTTATATTTGTGAACATTTTGAGGCTTGCGGGTTAATTTATAGGAAGGTATATTATATAGGTATATACTATGTTGCGGTTTCATGACGATACTCGGTATTATAATTTTGGCAACCGATTTTCCAACGTGTAATTAAATATATTAGAAGAACATGTACAGGTACTTATTATGGCGTTAGTTGAAATATTTTACGTCAGTAGTCCATAGTAATAAGTATTAATGTCGTGGTAGATGTCGGCCAAAATTCCATTATTGCTGGTGATTTTTGAATCTGAGCTATTTTTCAGTTTATTGAGCATTCTGGTCTCTCTACACGTTTAAATTGCTTTTATACGGTGTTGAAAAATGCACAATTTTCAAAAATGTAATCGTATTATGAATCTTATTCAATATACAGGTCACTTGAATCGTCAGTATGCAACAAGTAAACCAATGGTGTAAATTAGTATACGATACGTATGTAATGTGAATGCGTAATTTGGTTTGAATAATCGAAGCAGCCGGATTTTGAATGATTCTTTGATTGAATTTCATTTTGAATTATTTCAACTTATCAAAGCTATACTTTACCTACTCACAGTTCAGAAGGAAAAAGTGGTAGTCTTGAATGAAAATTTAAGATAGCTTAGCATAATTTTTGACCTTTTTTTCCACTATTTATCCCTGCAACTTTCGCCTGGGTTATCAGTAAAAATATATCGTTGCCAAATGTTAGATAAGTTGAATAACGATTTATCTTACGTTAAGAGATGATCACTGCAAACGTTATATAATTGTAATATTAGCCTGATTTTCTATGCTATATTGCCAATGAAAACTAGGATATTTACGGTCTATTGACTTACAACGGAAGTTGATCTGATTTTTTGAGTTTGTTCTTCGCATATCTTCCCCCTTCTCCCCTTCGACAAAGAAGTCGAAATTTAGTTTATAGATTTTGCATAGGTCCTAGATTTACTTTTTGGTAGAGTCGACTTTTTAATCTCGTTGCACACCTTCCGCCCTCCTCTTACTACTGATTGCTCAATTTATACAGTTATAATATTTCAGTTTCACGAAAACAAGGCTGAAAAAGCGTTGCTTCGCGATGTTTTCTTCCATTTCTTCGGTATCAAATTGAAATATTTTTCAACTGAAATTGAAAATTTCAGTTGAAAAAACAAAAAAGTCTAGAACACTTCTAGTAATTTGATTGGTTTATCGTAAATTGTTTACATTTTTGTTTGTAGTGCTAAGAGCTCACTACAAATAGATTTTTTTACTTTGAAACTTGGCTTCCAGTCCTACCACCAATTTTTCTATAATTTTTTTCGGGATGTTCTCGCGTTCAAAAGTGATGGGAAAAGCAAGGTTGTATTTTTTTAATTTTTTACTCCTTCTGGGAATATTTCAGCATATTTCTAAACGTCAGAAATAAATTTCACCGTAATCTTAAGAGATTCTCGTAAAATTACAATTATGTGAATTTTTTCAAAGTTTTCGAGTAAAATTTTTAAAAATTGTTTAAACGCCACTTTTAGTGTAATTTTGACCCTTTTTCAAGTTGCACTTGTAACTCTGGAACTCGAATCTTTGCGTTGAGTTTGATGATACCCTTGGGAAAAACCACGATGCCTTAAACGAAAACAAAAAGAAAACAAAATAGTTATCAAATCGTAAACATTAATTACCAAAATTTAGTCTTCGAACGTAAATTAACGCCATTACGCAGGCACATAAATTGCCGTAATATAAGTTCTGTAGATTTTACAAGTAAGGTAAGATATCTTATAATACGTTCTGAAAATTTCCACTATCCTCGTCAACAAACGCGATAAAAAATTCTACGAAGAAAGAAAAACAGTCACAGCTTACGCACGAATACCAAATGAAGACGATATTCATTTCGATTTTCGTCAAGTAAAAATGTATTATTGGTACTAGGTAGGTAGATAGGTAGGTAGGTAGTAGGTAGGTCTAGATACTGGATATCGCTGCATAATCTATCTAGTCGATACAAATTATTCGGTCGTGGAATCTAACAATAGTAAATTATTCAAATCATTTACAAGTAAAACTATAGCGCCAAGTACACGATTTGCACTTCCTATATAGATCGAAGCTAAACGCAACGTAAATGATCTTCACGAATCCGGTTTAGCTACCTAAACTATTCAGCGCGTAAATCAATTTCCTGTGTTTTTTGGCGGGAAAAGTACCAAAGTTAGTCATCACTGCGGAACCAGTTTACTTCTATACGTACGTACAATTACGAATGAAGAGGGGATCTGCTACGAAGGTCGTAACACTGCCGATGCCGGCCTCATCGATGCTAGGCGATCACTCAAGACGAAAAGTAGAAGTGATATTAGTACATGATTAAAGGCCGAGGCCAGCGGGCAGTCGGGTGATGATGATTAAGTTTTTGTAAAAATTTTTCGAATTCGTGTGGTTTTTTTGCGCGAACTTGCGAATTTTTAGTTATTTTTGAATTGAATTTTGTCTGTTCGTAGATTGAAATAATTTTCGTTTTTTATTGCGGTAAGTTATTATATTACTACCTACTTGAACGTATCGGATAATTTGAATTATTGTAAATAGATAGAAGGTTGATAGCCGGCTATAAAGCCGCACATATGACCAGTGACCAAAATACCTATAACGACGTAGCTGTAGGTAAAATGACCCTTATTATTTGTATCAAATAGAAACGCAAGTTGTTCGGCCTTTATATAGCTAACGAAAGTTTCACCATTATTTCCGGAAACACGCACTTTAATATGTACCGAAAGTATACCGACTTATGTAGTTTGGTTTAAATTCTTATCATTGGCCTGAAATCTGAACCAAGTGTAGATAGGTAGAGGTACAGAAATACGAAACCTTCAGTTTTTGGGATTTCGATTTTATTCCAATTTAGGTAATATCTTACATAGCTATGGGTAACGATATTAGATCACCGCTTCTACTTAAAAGGGCTGCTAATGTGCGGTAAAATAACTTAATGGATGTTTAAAATTTCTATTCAATACTGTCTGCAAAAGCGAAAAAGTTGGCTGGCTTATTCAAACGACATTTTTAATGGATTCGCGAATCCGAGCTTTTTAATAAAGTAATTTTAATGGCACGCTTCGTTCGTAATCCATTTATTTACCACCAGCACATACCGATACCCTGCCTATTTCCTACCAGCACTTTATTTAATGTTTCGCTATCAATGCATAAGGGATAACTACTTTTACATTATTTACTTACGTACTACCGAGTACATATAACTCTATAGTTTCTATAATATAATAAAAATAATAATCAAATTTTGATAAATTTACAGTCTCGCTAATGAGCACGCTGATATTGTATTAGCGGAAAATTACTTTACAAAAATGGGCTCTTACGTACATCTATATCAGACTGAGTAGGGAAGTACTTGTACTATCAACTTGCTCGGATGTTTTGCTTTGTGAATTTTGAACTTCGTGCTGAGATGTTGTTGTAGTCAAGTACGCGATGAATTTACCGAATTAATGTTTTGATAAATAATTCAGCGCTGAAATAAATTAATAGGTAAAAGCTAGTTATATTTTTTGTGTTGAAAATGTACCCAACTCTTCGAATAAGTATCATTCGTTGTACTGTTCAGTCCAGAATTTTTGTTTCAATTTAATGGACTTGGTTTATAAATAAAACATAATATCTATAATTAAGAGAGAGGGGGGAGTAGACAATTTTTTTCGCAACATAATTAAAAAATTTGAAAATTTTGGATTTGGATATTTTCAAGTGGCAAAAACAAATTTTACCATTTTTCAGAAAAATTTTATGCTTTCCAATACATTGAATTATTTTGCCTCGTTTGAAAGTAATAATATCCCCTGCACAAACACGAAAATGCGAAACTGATGGTTCAAGAAGGGCAGTTTTTCCTCATACATCTCCGCTCTTCGGCTAAGACTCTTGTTTTAAGTAACGCGAAACGAAAAAATATTCTAATAAGATGGTAGAGAAATTTCTTTCGAAAAAGACCTCAGATTTTGTTTTCATTAAGAAGAGGGAAAATTAAAGCAGAGTCGAAAAGTTCTATCAGGTCATATACTATAGGAAGACTGCACAAATTTTAATATACATATGTAAATCATGTTTCTATTTCATATATCTGCTTATCCAAAAAATTTTTACAGGTAAACTTCTTGGCAATGCAGGGGAAAATAAGTATTTCGTCGATAAATCATTCTTTCGCATTACGAAAATAATAAAAACATTGGTGCTAATGATGCTCAGTCGAAATTCTTCGTATGAAAATCTTTTTTATTTTCAAAAAACTTGTTGGTAATTTTCTACCCTCTTGCTTGAAATTATCTTTAAACATAGTTACTTGCGAAGATAGCTGTAACTCGTTTTATGAGAAAAATATAATAATGTGAGTACGTAACAAAGGTACAAAACTATTATCCCAATGATCAGTCATTTGGGGAGAGAGGAGAGGAGGGTCTAAAATCTCAAATATAAACTGTCAGTTTTCTCTTTGTAAGACCTAAATCTTTTTACTTGTCGTCTTCGATAATAAAAGTATCAGTGGTAAAAGGTAGGGGAATCGAATAAGGGATATGAATGATACGAAATTGCAGATTCATCTATGGAAATATGAAGATACGACAAAAGCTATTTTTATAAATTTTTTTTTAAGAGGGATGGAGACAGAATGAAGATAAATAAGTAAATTATACGAGTATGAGTTGAATTGCATAATAACCTCAAAATTATGTGGAAATTTTAACTCTACAACTCAATTTTTTCAACTCGCAAAACTGATTTAAAGTTCAAAATTTTTTTTAAATTGAAAAATATGTTTTTTGTTTTACAAAACTTTTAAAAAATGGGGTAGATTTTTCAATTAAGCTTACGTCTACTTTCAGGGGTTTTTAAAAGATATAATTTTTTGCATTTTTGCATTATTTTCTGAAAAACTATAATTTTGTTTTTGAGAAGCGCCCTCCTCTACACAATCAGGCGCAATATTTCAGTTTTATGTCTCCCCCCCCCCCGCTTCATTCATTATTTTTCGAGAATAACTAAAGAACGGTTCTTTGTGTATTTTTAACATTTTTTTCGTTATTAAAAATATAGATTTCAATGAATTCTTAGTAAAATGAACCAAGTGCACTCATCTGCATTCCTTTAAGGTCGGCTTTAGCCGCATTTATCCTGTTCAGGACTACTCAATATTTATTTTAACACACAAAAATGGAGTTTAAATTTTCGAGGGACTAAAATAGTTGAAAAGTGTCCCTTTTGATGAATATTTTTTTGTAAAAACGCCGTATAATATTTCAATTAAAAAAAAAAATTTTTGACGTACAAAAAAAGAATAAAAACGAAATTCGTCAATGTGAGGAATTTACGACGCAAAAATACGTAAATGATCACTTGAAAACATTGAAAACTCCATAATCAAAATTTAATGATTATAATCGGCGCGTATGATTTGATAAACATTTCAATTCCCATATAAATATTCGCATGTACGTAAACAAGCTCACACTTCGTCAATTTTTACCTTTAGATCATGATAATGCATATAATATTGCTGTACAAACTATTCTGTATTGAAATGTATAAGCTTAATTAGGTACTTATGAATGTTGAAAAAATTATCATCACATGTAATACTGCAATAATATACCTAGAATTTATTGAAAAAAAATAATTGAAAATTTCTAATATCAAATTCATTTTAGCAATATGTACATTTTAGTAGATATCTTTGAAGGAGATGATGGTTATACGGTTGTAAATCTTCTCTCTCTCTCTCTCTCTCTCTCTCTCTCTGTACAACGAAAAAAATTATTTGAAACGAATTTTTCACTTTGCGTTTTTTCTTTATTCTGTTTCTTCATTTCGCAACTCTTGTAATGTATTTTAATTCTTATCGTATGTAAAACCAATTAATTTTCATGTAAAGATTATGCGACGTATTTAAAATTTCATAATGGTACGAGTCAGAGAAACAATAAGAAAAAAAAGTCATAAATAGCGTTGCTAAAGTTCGTACTGGCGATATACATATGCATATGTATGTGTAGCAAATGAAGCGGCTAAAAAATTTTTACGCAATGAAATTGGTGAAATTAATTCCATTAACTAGTTGATGAGTCTGTTGGTCGTATTTTCAAACTTAATTAAGGTATTTTGTCTTTCATGTAATATACTAAAACAAGATAAGTAGGTTGTTTGCGTCTCTTATTAAAATATGTACGCCTGCCGCCGGCTACCTGCTTGAAATATTTTTTAACTACTTATTTTTGTACTTTCTTATAGGTCTACGAACAGTTGACATTGTACCTACTATTGGTGTAATTATAGATACGTGTAGCACACGTATTCATTGCCTAGCTTAGGTACTTTGCATCATACTGAACCCTTTTATTTTACCAGATATACACGAAGAAGAATATTTTGGTAAATTGGTACCTACCTTCCTACCCTCAGTAAATAGTAATAGAATGCATTTTAATCTAGAACTTATTCATCTGCAGACTTACTAACTATTGGAATTCGAAAAAAAAACATACGTATCCTAAAGAAAGCAAAAGTTAAATTCAAAGAATTTCGTTTAAAATTTGATGAAAAAACCTTGTTACACGATACTTATGCTGTATGTAGAATTGTAGATAGACCTTGGTACTAAACTTATAACTTATTCCAACAATTCATTAATTCTTTTTACTGTCACGATATGCGTTTGGTTATTGTTATTTTATTACTCTTTTCGTGCGCTTTGCATTTTGCATATTTTAACAAATTTTCTAAGAGGTTTATAAGTATCTACTCGAGTCCCTATAGCCAATGGATAGATGAGTTATTTTCGTTTCGCATTATTGATGAGTACCGAGTATTTTAACTCATAATTGCTTGTTGTATAGTCTCAACTTCCAAGAAATACAAATCAATTCTTATCAACGAGTAGAAGATAAATTTTGGTTTTTTACTTTTTTTTTTTTAATGATTTACAGACACTTTGTTGCATCACTTATCATCATTATCAACGCTCTTTTTAAATTAGCAAAATAAAATGTCTGTATAGATATAGATATGTGCTAACAAATACAAGTACGCTGGTGTAAATACTTTCGCTCTTTTCAACATTGAACCATTTCAAGTTCAAAATTAAGATCAACATTTTCATTAACTTTCACTTGTATTTTTCTACGTCAAATGAAGTACAGGTTTTCCCGATAATATTCACGTGCGTACTGTGCATTATAGATAGGTAAATATAAATACGTGTAAACAACATTACTTTACTTTTTTATCATTAAAATATTGAAAAAAGTATACCCTAAGTAAAGCGACAAACGAGGCAAAGGTTTTGCGAAATACTGATTGTGAACAGTAAAAGATCCAAAAATGAGCATTGAAGTGTTAAAAGTATTTTTAACCTAAAAAAAGTATTTTATCGTTGGTATTCATACGAGCTCAATCATAAAATTCACATGAAAATGTTTGAGAGAGTTAATTTAACGTATTGAATTTTCATCACCATCTGGTCTTGAGCACCCTGAAATCGACCATGCTGCCATCTTTGATGCATCCAATCAGAATAGGTCAATACATACCACACGTATTCTCTATGCGGCTATGACTTAGTATCAAAATGGTTTCTTGGTATATACGGAGACAAGATCTTTGTAGGATAAGATATCTATCTGCAGGTCACGGTTGTGTTAGGGGATTACAGGAAATTCTGGTACCGAATTGTTCACAATTACAGGTGTTAGGAGCACTGTTCACTAAATCCCGCAGAGGCACGCTTTGAAACTTTTGCATTTTGATTGGCTGAGATCTTGGAGTTTGTATGCATTGCGCTTCGATCATGTAGCTTATATTATAATAGACTGCTTGTTCAATGTTAAGATTTTCTCTGAACATCTACAACCAAGGAAATATAAGTATTTTTCAGCTGAACTACCACCTACCTCCGTATCTAGTTTAGTTATTTGGTGTATTTTTGTTGGGGAAACGGAAGGAAACCAATAACCAAGCAATCAACCAAATCAACTGATAATACAATATTGATTTATGTACTACCTTTGTCGTAGAATGGAACAGATGTTGTGAGAATTTTTCACTGTGGGCTACGTAAGCTAAAACAGTCTACTATAATATAAGCTACATGATCGAAGGCGTTGTCGCTATGGATACTGAAACGCCAAGTGGTAAGGAGATTACTGAAATTTTTTGTCCAACGAGTTATTCAAGACGTAGCCGTTTGGAGCACCGTTCACTAATTTCAGATCAACGTGTTCACAATTTTGATTGGGCAAGATCGGTTTCCATCTAGTGAAAGAATAACTTCTGTCCAAGGACCGAATTTCCATCTAAAGAAAGAATAATTTCTGACCAATGACCATTGAACCAAAATTATTGAACAGCGCCTCTACAGGGAAAAGCAAGCGGAACTGTAAACAGTAAACTATAATCCTTTTACCCCTGGAGCCCAAGATTTAAATCTAGATGTCTCAGTGTCTTTAGTTGCCGCAAAGTCATATAGGTCATAAATGATATCTCTCTGTCAGTTTTGGTCTAGGGAAAGAGTTGTTTTGTAGTTCTAAACAATAACTGGGACATAGTGATCAGCGCCTGTACAGCAGGAATCTAGAATAGAAAATTTTCTGACAATTCCCGATCCCATTCCAGTCGTGATGTTCATTATTATGCAGGTCTCAGTTATTGTTCCAGTCATAATTTTGAAAATTATAATGGTACTGTTCCGGTTCTAGTCACAGAATTTTTCTGATTGTTGCTCCAGTTACTGTTCTGGTTACCGTTTCGGCAAACTTTTGGGTTAAGTATTGTTCCATCTAACGTTCTAGATACTACTTTACTTACCGTTCCATTACCCATTTTGTTCATAACTTTAATGTTTCTACTGCAAACATAACATGAAAAACTTTTTAAAAAAATAACCACACGATTTTTATTTCAAAAAATGGAAATTTGAACTTTGGGAAAACAAAATTTTTGGTATAAGTATCGTAAAAATACAATTGGAGCAGTAAATTGGAACGGTAAATTCTTGATCAACTGTTCAGGTTGCGTTCCGTTCGTGATTTTTTTTGGTAAATTGTTCTCGTTCTTGTTCTAATCACTCATTTACCATTTGAAAATTGCTGGTTTTGCCGGTTACTGTTCCCTTTTGGATTTCTGCATCTACCAGATAATTGTAAATGAATATTTAGTATTAACCGCGCATTACTATATTTTCTTTTAAAATATTTTCAAAATATTCTTGAAGTCTGACGGTAATTTACGGAGTAGTCTTAAATAATACCAAAGCAGAGCAATATTTCATGAGGACAACAGGAGAAATTCGACTGCAGAGCAGCCAGCGCGAGAAATTGTAAGAATTCTTGAATTTGTGAGGATCAGCAATGTATTGTCCGTCCAACATAGCTTGAGACGTTCGCCTACCAGCGTGATAGGCAAAAAGCAACGCAGGGTTTCTC
>FIZR01013519.1:0-33547 GCA_900060175.1 Ferrisia virgata | reverse complement strand
ACCGCGTTAAACGTATACTAAAAGGTCCCCTTCCACTGCGCGAACCGTTGGTATCGTCGTCTTGGCATCACCGCGCGCATGCGCGGTTAGTTTATCCTGGGTTGCAAGATATATGAGACACTCTGTACATCTATATATATATATACATAGATATCTAAACAAAAAGTTAAAAGTCGAGCAGATTACATATTTTAAATGATTGAGTTGGCGGTGAAATACGAGGGCATGTCGGTCTGTGGATGGAGCCAGGTTCCTTGTAGTCGGCTAATAAGAGTCGCGTCGGGTGGCATCTTTCCTGAGTTGGTGGGTGTCCACTCTATGTTGCGCCGGTCCTGGTTGGCAACATAGGCACTCAGAAAATCGTGCCCGAGGATCAACACCTTTGCCTTCATGATCCAATTTTCATTGACATCGATAGTGAAACTCTCAATGCTAAAGTCGTTCTGTAGTCGAATGGTGGAGCTGCTGTACTTGGAATAAGTCGGGGTATGATTGCGGATCCATCCAATTTGGAGATGTATCGGCTTCTGGTAGGCTCGCGTTTCACTACTCGTTACACTAGAAGCCGAACATACCGATCGCTGCACCCGGGCGTCGAAGATTACAGCATCGAGTATTTCTCCATTTAACCGGACCGAGGCCTTCTTTATGAGAACGGGTGTAACGTTCTCATAAATTGTGGCCTGTTCTTTCACCAAGTTACGATACATGAAGACAGCTTTGCCTTCATGCTGCATTTCGTTCAGCTGTCTATCCGTATATCGCACCGGATTCAGCCTGATGAATGGCCTCAGGTCAATTCGAGCCTGATGAACAATTCTAGGAATAGCCGGGACGGTTCTAGGCGTAATTTCTGTAGTCAGTTCATTCGGAGTCGTCGTCGGATTAACCATCGCAGTCTCAACGGTTAGCTTGGCAACCGGAATTGCAGCTGGAGTCGTAGTCGTAGTCTGATTCGGATTAGTTGTGGCCATCTCAATGGTGGGCTTGGCAGCCGGACTTGCAGTCGAATTCGTAGTCGGGTTTTGGAAACCCAGAGGAAGAGCTTTTAATAGGTGGTCCAGCTTTTCCTCCACTCTCTGGAGTTGTTGCTGGATGACACCTCTGGCTCATTCCATCTTCTCAAGTCGGGCCGTAATGTCATCTAGTGGATCCACAGGGATGCCCGGTGGTCTACTCACCTCTCGTGAAGTTGACGGCACGATTGGTATCACCTGGCGTGCTCCTGCATTAGTCTCCAATGTTACTGTCATGTCCGGTTTCTTCTGAAAACTTACAGACTCGTCGAGGAATTGGACTCGCTTTCTCATATTACTTTTAATCGAACCATTACCCTCTACAAGATACAGCCGGGAAGCACAGTTTGGCAACATCGCAAAAACTGAAAGTAGTAGTCCTACTGCGCTACGCCGTGTACGCGTAATATATTTATTTTTTGCATCGTTAATAAATCTTTTTAGCTCAATTATGAGCAAAATTTTTATATTTTCAAACAAAATCACATTGAGCACATAAATTTAACATCACAGCACATATTACGTTTAAACAAAATTAAATGAATACAAAATAACACAATAAGAAATTAACCATAGTAGTCATGAATTGAGATCTTTCGAATTATTTTGAAAATTATGTTTTTAGGACCATAATTCACACTAATTTATAGGAAAACTTATTTAAAAAAATCACAATTCACCTAATCACTGGTTCTCTAAATAAAAAAAATAAAAAAAAAAACGAAATATGTACTATAGGTAAATACTAGAATAATTTTTGGGTACGAAAATTTTTGGCTCAAGTAAGTAACTCTAAGAGATATAGGATATAGTTATCACAAAAAAATACAAAAATACTCTACAGAATACTTCAGTAGGTATAAAATAGCTAAAAAAAACAAGACAAAATTTAAAAAAATTGAAATCTAAACGTAATGTTAATTAAAACTTTTAGCCAGCAATTACATCCAACTTTCGGGCTTTACCTTTCAACTTATTAGACCCCTTGGAAATTTCTACATTGTTGTTTTTACACTTCGTATAGTTGTTCAACGTAATATTCGATAACGTTTTGCCAGCTTTTGAACAAACCTCACGTAAACTGATTTTACAGGCAGTACATTTTTCATTAAAACGTCCTGCAATATCGACATCCAATTCTAAACTGGCCATGGTCAGAGTCCTGAGGAGTTCTTGATGATGCTCGATCTTGAGAAAGTCCTTTTCCAGTTCTTTGTCGTTTAAAATGAATTGAAAAATAGAGGCCATGTGGTGGAAAACCATCTTGATAGGGAAAGCAGCGTTTCTCAAACCTCCTGCGTTCTGATATTTAGACAAAACATGACTGCGAATTACTTCGGCAAGATTTGCAGCAGTGTGATCCATATCGCAGAGTTCAATCAGTTTTAAACATACCACCGTAAATTGAAATTCATCAACAAAATGACCTGTCACACCCAAGTATGATTCTTTGTTAACGGATGTCCATCCATCAAATGTTAATGAAATGCATCTAAAAAAGTAAAAATAAACACAACACTGTAATATGAATTGGTAAAGTTATATGTATTTTTCGAAAAATATTTATACTTATGGAAAAGTCAAGTTTTCCATGATTTGTTTCACTTTTTCTTCTACTTCGTTATATAGGGCAGGAAGTAGTTTATTGCCAACAGTTTTAGGACATGGAAGTACATATCGAGGGTCAAGTGTGTACGAATAGTTTTGAAACCCTTCATCATTCGTTATTGAGAAAGGTTGAAAATCTAAGATGATCATTTCAGTCAACGCGCGATCTGCTTTCCTCTTTTTCGGATGTTTACTTTTGTACACAGAATTCTGTCGTTTCATTGCTTTTCTATACGTTTCTGGCTTTGGTTCTTTTGTTTCGACCTGTACAGGAACTACGATATTACCATGATCGGTAACACCATCTACTTCATTCTCAGGAAGTTCGCCAGTTTCTTTAACTACTCCATATTCGTAAGGATGTTCTTTTTTGATATGAGTTAAACTGTTTGATGTATTACTGTTTGGAGCCTTATATCCACATTTCTGGCATATATTGATTGAAGCATCTGTGGTAGAAGGTCGGAAAAATTTCCAAATGATCGATTTTTTTCTTCGACTCCTAACAAATTAAAGTGAACAAATGAAGTGATTAGAATGACATACGAGTTATAATTTCAAAATTGAGACATGAAAAAGTTTTACTCACTGCTTACACGGAAGTTTTGAAAGTGTAGTACTGCAAACGGATGAGGTAGAATTCAAATTCGGATTGGCCAGAGGGTTGGGTGAAGTTCTTTTCTCAGTCGAATCCTTATTAATCCTATTAGTATTAGTCAATGTTTTTGATGTAGACGTAGAGGTAAATTTAATCACACTGCCGCTAGGAGTAGAGGTTGTAGACTTTGAAAATGCGAACGCTGATAATTTCATTTGACGCATTGTTTTACGTTGATGTTGATCACCATCATTCAATTCTCGATCCGAACTTGAGGTAACAGAATTAGTGTCTAATTCTACTTCACTGGGTTCGTCTGGATCTGCAGCATCAGTATCTTCCAAACAAAAAATGCATGGATTAAAACCATGTATAAAAATACGGAAAGTAGTATCCTTAAGTTTGACTTACCATCTTCATAAGAAGATAATGATCTGCGACATCTTTTCTTAGCCATTTTACTGATTTTACGAAGAAGAATTAAATAAACTAAACTTCACAATGAAATTCACAAGTACAAAAGAAAATCAAAAGATAAAACGTAAAATCAAAAAAAATGTAAAAAAAAATTGAAATTATCCAAATTTTGGAAAAATTCCCACGTTTTTTCCCATTTTACAGGCAAAAGAGTGAAAATTCCCACATTTTCCCACTTTCCCACCAATTCCCACGAAGCTTAAAAATGCTTCGATTTTTCCCACGATATGGGAAAAATTCCCACATATCCCAACACTGATGTCACATGATCTTGTATAACTGATCAAAGTAATATCTTTACTTCAATCAAGTTCTGACTTGTTCAAATATGAAAAAAATAGCCCCTTCACCGTTCCACCTGTAAGGTAGCTGGTTCACAGCTGCGGCTCCTATCAATGTTCTCTTCATTGAATACAGCCTTCAATATGGCGGTGCTGTATTGACTTCGCTGCTCTTATCATCAACAGGTTTAAAGGAATGAAACTGTTATTTCGAAATCTGCAGGCTGCAGGTGATGTACATAGATTCCTTGAGTATAGCATTACTAGTTTTAATATTAAACCTTAAATTTTTTTTATGATGCGACTACAATTGATGCTGTTTTAGAATTTTTAAAATTGATAATAATAATAATTGGGAAAATAATTACTCGTGTTCAAAATAAGTTTATTTTTAAAGAAGGATTCTTTCTGAACACAGAGATTGTTATTTTTCTAAATTCGATTTTATTCGACAACAATTATGTCTCTACATATGGCAGACGTATAAAGAAACAGTATTGTGTATTCATTCAAGGCTACAGTAGCGCAAACTTCGATAAGGAAACTTGGGTGAAATTTAAACGTGTATCGAAATGCGGACGTAAATAATCATTATAGGTAGGATACATGAATGTGGTATATATGGATGATATGAGAGTACACAAATATTCGCGAACTACCTACGTCATCGACAAGGATACGTACTTAATACTGTGTAGGTAGTTTGGTACCCGGTACATACATATATATAAATAGTGTGCAATAAAAATGAAAACTCCGATATAGTCGTACATGTAGGTGAAGGTAAACAAGAGCTCGATTTTATTGATATCGATGTAATGTGTATGTGCAGGTATGGTACATTGTACTGAACGAAGTAAAAAGATGCGACGTCGATTATGTGACGTATGATTCTTACTACTTGTTTTTATTACATTTGAGTATGTATGTGCATTCATAATGGATTAGGATTGTTTTGAAAGAAAGAAAAAAAAACTTATACGAGTCGGTAAGCGAAATTTGTGTACTATTCACTTTAACAAAATAAAAACGCCGAGGTGGTAAATCAAAGGCGTAGGAATGCAGGATTGTTGTAAATTCGAGCCGAACACCCTCACTGGTCGCTCAGCTTGTTGAAATTGGTTTTAATGATTTTCTAAAAAAGGAAAAATATGCACCCATATGTGTATTAAAAAATGCCCAAAATATGCTCTAAAAAGCTGAAATATGCGCTAAAAAAATAACCCAATATGGGTGTCGTTTCAAAGTGCTCGGTGAGGTGAATCTCATTGTAACAATAAAATTCAAAAAAACCTGTACTGCGCAACCTTTATATAGGTAAATGAAATTTAAAAAAAAAAAACGGTTACGGCACTACACTGTATGAACGATTTATGTATTTCCCCCCTTTTTTTTAAATGATTTACCGAAGAGAAAAAAAAAAAACAAAGAAAAAACAGGAAAAATACAAAACGACTAGAATAAGTATAAAAATCAACGTGTAACAGTAAATAAATTAACAAAAACAAACATTCGTATCAACGACAATATACATATAAATAAATAGATAACCGAAAAAAATAACAGAGACAAACCCAAAATATAAAATGATAAGTATTGGCAATCCGACGAAAAAAACGATGAACAGCAAACTGTAGGATACACCCTGATGCTGGAGCTGTTCCCATTGGTAACCATACAGAAAAAGATCGTGCATACATTAACCGAAGGAATTTCTTTTATCAAACGAACCAACAAAAAAAAAAAAAAACTCGACCAATTCGGCCTCCACAAAAATAAAGCTAAACCAGTGGCGAATCCTGGATTATTTTGTGGTAAATCCCAAATCGCTCGTAATTTTCGTTAAGAAGTAACAGCAACTAACCCAGACGAGGTATTTATTTATTTGAGAAATAAAAAAAGTCGATAAAAGAATATTTCAATGAAAAAGAAAAACAATGGAAAAGTTAAAAAATACACAAAATTGGTAAAAGAATTTCAACGAAAAAGAAAAAAAAATAGAAACTTGAGAATACATTGAATACATTGGTAATTAGGAAATTACCTACCTACTTATAGATAAGTTCCATACGTCGATTCGAGCTTACAAAGTTGTTTATCACTGAATCGTAAAAATCTTCTTTATTTTAAAAAAAATATACCAATTCCTTCTCGATAGAAAGGGTTGATAAATTACTCAATCTGCATTGCTTTTGAGTTGAACGAGTGTATGTTTTTATTCTTTTGAGAGCTGAAAACGATCGTTCAACAGAAGTTGTTGTGGCAGGAATTGTACAGATTAAGGTACATAGTTTGTACAATTGTTCAAAAGAATTTTTCAGGAATTCGATACCATGCAGTTTTATTAAAATCTCAGCAACAGACAGTCGAGTGTATTCACTATTATTAAATTCGAAAAACGCGTACATTTCATTTTTCAACTTCACTACATCGAAGTATTAAAATACCGAAAATTGAATGAAATTTACCTAAAATATGAACAAAATCGTTGAAAACTATCATAAATAGAGTAAAACTTGATTAAAAATCATGAAAAATGTCGAAAATTTGGTGAAATTGACCTAAAATATGAACAAAATTGTTGAAAATGATCGAAAATTGCGTAAAAATGTATTAAAAATGATGAAAATTGCCGAAAATTGAATGAAATTAACCTAAAATATGAAAAAAAATCGTTTAAAATAATCGAGAAATATGATGAAATTGACCTAAAATATGAACAAAATCGTTGAAAATGAATGAAAATTGAGTGAAACTTGATCAAAAAATACATACACAGCAGGCGTTCACTTCAAATAACGAAACCCACGTTATCAAAACACAGGCGAAGCTGACAGAGATACAACGACATCAAATGTAACGTGCCTTGTAAATTAAATTCGGCCAAAAAAAAACAGTAGTCGGGAACTCCGCTAGGAGTGCTAAATGAATAAAAACATTTTTTTCAACTTGATTTCTTTTCTAACCCAGTGGTGCCAATTCCGAGAAATTTCGCTTTTCAAGAGTCAAATATCAGAAAAGTAAGAAAATATACGCTAAAAATGAAAAAAAAAAAACGAAGAAATCTCTAAAAATGGTGAAAATATGAAAGATATGCTTTTATAGGCCAAAGTATGCAAAATGTGCGCTAACAAATTTGGTTCATTTTGCTCAGAATGACTTGAAACGTAAAAGTAACTTGAATATACCGCTTCTTACTTAATACAGACAAATATGCTCTTTCATAGAAATCCGCTCCCTGGTTATAAGGAAGAAAAGTTCAACTACCCGTTGCCCTAGCTCTTGTGGATGTTTTGTAGCCATCTGGCAGGGAAAAGCAGCGTTGCACTGAGAAGAGCTTGAGATAACCTCTCCAACGATTATCAATATCTCAAAAATGAATAAAGTCATTACAAGACACCTTTTTGCAGTTATTCGACGCTTTCTCAGTTATACTGCTTGTACTGAGGTATTGACCTGACCATTCGAACGTTGCCTTTTCTTGTGTTGTTACATCTTGAATAGAAATCTCTTTTTTTCTTTTTCAAAGAAAATTTTTAAGAACAATAGATACAGTGTTTGTAATGAGATGGGATGTTATAGAGGATAAATTTTAATCAGTGAATGACGAACAGTGTGTCCGTTATGATCTAAAAAAAAGTATGTACAATTTGATCATTTCATAACGTCTACTTTAGATGTAAAGCTATATTTACGGTATACCATGTAACATGACCTCTATGACCTGACTCAAAAACCTACCCTATCAAAATGCGATGTCTTTTTGTTCACCTTTTTATATTATTTTTCAATATCATGAATATCGGTTAAATGAGGTGATTAATGTTGGTGTTTTATTCAATTCATTGTGGTTAGAATGTGAGCAAATCAATTTTCAAATGATTGAATTGAAAATTGGAATTGGATGCGTTGAAATTATAACGATACCTGTGTAAAGTGTAGATTATTGACCTATGTACTTTTTTCAAAACAGTTCATAGTTTACCGGTTCATTGTTAAACCGTGATAATTTACTATTGTAATCGAATACTCTTCTACTACTTCTAATCCTGTTATCATTTTGTTTTACTTTACTAGAATTTATTAGTATTTTTCGTTTATTTATTAATTTGTGAAGTGTGCCCTTCACACATCATGCAGTGTAATTGATTTTTTAAACACCTCGTGTATTATTCTGTGATTTTATTTATATTTAATGGTATTGCTGTTGTAATATTTCTCTTTGTATGTTTTTTATTCATCGCTTTAATCGATGTTAGGTAGTAACTAAAATCTTGATGGTTAAATAATATTTTGCCACGAACAATGTAATTTTTTATGTATGTTTGAACATCATAAAAAAATGATTAAAGAATTGTCGACTGCCTGTATGGATTGTTTTTTCATTTTTTCATGAAAAGTATGTGATAATGCTGGCATGAAAGTAATCCAAGAGTCGGTGTCATGAAGCAAGGGAAATAGAAAAGAATTTTAGAACATCACATTGATATGCACAGTCAAACTTCTTTCTATTGATGAAAATTTTCCAGTGATTCCTCTTACTCCATCTCAGTCAAGATATCACCTCATCAAAACTTTGAACTTGAAGCGCAACCAGCGTAGTTTTTAAATCTGGTGTTTGCGAGTGAGACAAACCAAAAAAGTATTTCTAAAAATCTACTGTCAATATGTGGAGTCAGTTGAAACCAATTTAGTGATTTATATTTGTGAAAAAATACCACCAGTAGTTGAACTCATCCATTGGTAAGGTTTCTAACAATGGAGTATTTACCGCTGGTAACTATTCCCATAAAGAAAACTCCATAGCAGAAAGTGTAATCATTGATGAAGGGGTTTTACTACTGGTTTCCAATGGCATACTGTTGGTTACAAATCGGCAAGTGTTATACTAAAAGTTACCCATGGTACAAGCCTTACCGATGGATGTGTTTCACCATTAGTTTCCCAATGGATGAGTGTCATACTAATGGTTACTCGTGGTAAAATACTCCAATAGTAGAAACCTTATCAATGGATAGGTTTTATCTGTAGTTCTACCGGTATTAGTCGTATACTGTTCATTACCAGTAGAGAAGTTACATACCAATGGTTATTGTTGGTAAGGTTCCCCGGTGGTAGAAGCTCATCAATGGATAGCGGTTTCACCAGTGGTGTGCAACAATATATCAGTGGTACGTTACTAGTCGTCAGTGGTATTACTAGTGGTGATTAGCAGTGGAATATTAGAAGAATAGTTTTGTACAGATGGTTCTAGGTGGTGCAATATTTCAGTGATAGGTGCCATACCAATGGATAAGTTTCACCATTGGTCAGTGATATGAGTGGTACACTGTTGGTCACCTGAGGCACTACCATTAGTAAATTTCAATGTTATTTGTATTATTACCATTAGTAACCAGCAATGGAGCTTTAGTGGAGCAACGCTATAACCAATGGTTACTGGTGGTGAATACTCCAGTGGTAGAAGTTCGTCTATGGATAAGTTTCACCAGTGGTTTGTGTGGTATTGCCAATGGTAACCAGAGGTGGAGAACTTTTTTATCCCAATGTTTTTGGTGGTAAAGTACTATAGTAGTAAAGCTTTTCAATGGATGAAATGCCAATGGAGAGGTTTTATATTAATGGTGCCAGTGGTGAAATACTTCACTGGTTCCAGATCTTGCTAATTGGTGGATTACAATTTAGGTTTCCAGTGATACGAGTGGTACCAGTGGTAATCAGAGTAAAATAGTGAGTATCACTGTAGAAGTGTTATACCAATGGTTACCAGTAATAAAATACTCGAGTGGTAGAAGTTTCAGTAATGAATGGGTTTCATCACTAGTTACCAGTGGATACCGATAGTATTTCTGATAAATACTACTGGTATTTTTTCGCATAATCGAAGGATTTTTGATATTTTTGTACCATAATCTCACTACGAATGTTAAATAGGATTTGAGTCATGCTTGTTTTTTTTTTTTTTTTTCATCCATACCACAACTTTTATTATGTTCCCTTGTGCTTCTTCCAGTATCCCAATATGCTTCAACTTCTCTAAAATGATCATTGATTGAACCTGAGCAGTCGGAAGCATTTTCAGGAATGTTCAAAGACCTTCCAACTTCTTCCAAATGGTATAAAAAATAATATATATTATGATTTGTGTGAAAACCAATTCATATCTCCACTCTACAGGCCTCAAATTTCAAATTTATTAACTTTGCGGAGAAAAAAATAACTCTCTAGTTCAAATCTCCATTGCTTTAAGTAGTGGAAAAAAAATGAACGAATTTTCACGAGGTTGTTCGACAACACGTATCATGTGTCGAGCTGGTTTTACGTTGATATCCTTGATCGTATCGTGTACATTAAACTCGTTTACAATTAAAAAATTGGCTCGATTTTCTTTCGATGAAGTGACGAAGGAAGAAAATCCGGATACGATAAAAGTGAATAAAATATTGACAGTTGGTTCGTTATTAAGCTATTTACCTGTAAGTTATTTTGGTATAAAAATTCATGAATGTTGGATTTACAAAGGGAAAAAGAGAGAAGGAGAAAACTGTTTTTGATGGAATGACATAAACATATGTATGTATACCAAATTTTGTGATGAGCAATTGAGCATGTCTAGTCAAAGCAGTCTGGCCAAACTGACGTCATTCGAGATGAAAATACTGTACAATATTTACGTTTACTTATACCTTTGTTTCAATTAGCTCATATTTCTCAGTAATTTATATCGTATTTTTATGTTATTTTTGCGCAGAATGTAGAAAAACCCGTAACAACGGAGAATGGCGATGTCGATGAGAATAAAAGTAAACGAGAATTTGAATTATCGGACGTATTAGACTATATAAAAACCGGTGTCGAAGCCATTATCGAAGATCAAGTCACATCACGTTTCGAAGCCGAAGAATTAAAGGTAAGCGACATGATGATTAAGTTTGTATTAATTTATCATTATCATATTGGGAACGATTTGTCTCCTCGAGGTCTGTCGGTGGACGATTATTGATGAGGCTTGTTACGTACACTACCATTATTATGAGATGGTGTATTTTTCCTCCTTAATTTTTCATTTGCAACGACGTATGATGTTTTTTTTTTTTTTAATTTTGGTACTAATAACTCCGGTTTATTATTAAACTTTACATTATGGTTGAATGTGGCGTGAAATTTTTTTTCATCAATGAAGCGAAAAGCAATGCTTTTTCAGCCTTTAGTGTATTGAGAAAATTTACTAAAATGCTGAATTACATCTCCCTTACTTAATTTTTGAAGATGTTTGATGAGGAAACAATCCAAAGAAAGACAAAAAAAAGTTGAAAAACACACTTTTAAGGAACTAGTAGGCAGTGATACAATTGAAAATTCGTACTAAATTTACAACTGATAATTTAGTTTGGAGCGAGGAAAGTTGCCGGAGGAAAGAACTCAAAACTCTACAAAAACTCTTGAGAAGTCACTTCATCGAGGCTACAAGTGGAAGGGGATGTAAAGTGATTGAAAAGTCCAAATTTTCAGAAGGTATGTAAATTTATGTATATTGAGGTGGACTGAGGAAAAAAAACATACTTTTGATTTTGACTAAATTCGCATAAGTTGTCGACTTTGAATTGAAAACTCGCCCTATAAAATTCTGTTACCTATAGCTCAACGGGAGGGGGAGAGGAGTGGAGCTAACAGTTCTCAAAGTGAGATGATTTTCTAAAAACTATTACATTTTGTATGCAAGAATATGCAGTAAATGTGAAGAATGCATGAAAAAATGCAAAGAATTTCGGGAATGTTGAGAAAAATGCAAGAAACATCTTTACGAATGCAAGGATTGCAGGAAGAAGTGCATTCTCTTTTATACGAAGAAGAATGCAATGAATTTCAGGAATACAGACAAGAAAGCAAGAAATGCAGGAAACATCGCTAAGAATGTGAAGAATGTCAGGAAAAATGCAAGGGTTGCAGAAAGGAATATGTGATATGCGAGGATTGTTTAAAATACATGAAGAAGGAGTGCATTGAATGAGGGAACACAGGAAAGAATGCAATGAGAAATGCAGTCCTTCGTGCATTTCAAACAATCCTTGCATTTCCTATCTGCAATTATTACGATTTTTGGGCATTCTTCTCATTCCTTGCATTTGCATCGATGTTTCTTGCATTCCTGATAGTATTCTTTCTTGCATGAAAGCATGTAAGGAATGTGAAGAATGCAAACATTCCAGGAAGGATGTTGGGAGAAATTCTTAGAATGCTGGAAAGAATGTACGGCATGTGAGGATTGTTTGAAATGCATAAAAGAGTGCATTGAATGGGAGGAATGCTGGAAAGAATGTGAGGAATGTGTGAAGGAATGCATGGTATGTAGGTGGGAATGTAATGCACGTGAAGAAGTCGGAAAAGAATGCGCTGAGGAAGCACTCTTTCGCGTATTTTAGATAATTCTTGCATTCCTTATCTGCAATTATTACAATTTTTGGACATTCTTCACATTCTTTGCATTTGCAGTGATGTTTCTTGCATTCCTCGCATTACTTTCTTGCATGAAAGCATGTAAGGAATGTGAGGAATGCAAGCATTCCAGGAAGAATGTAAGGAGAAATTCTTGGAATGCAGGGAATTATGTATGGCATGCAAGGATTGTTTGAGTTGCATGAAGGAATGCACTGAATGACTAGAAGGAATATTATGAATGCAAAAAAAAAACAATGGAAGGACTGCTAAGAATTTCAGGAATGCAGGAAAAAATGCATAGTATGCAAGGATTGTTTGAAATGCATGAAAGAGTGCATTGAATGGGAGGAATACTAGAAAGAATGCAGGGAGTACAGGAAGCAACGCATATAATGCAGGATAGAATCATATGTTTGGTCAATTGAGACGACGTGTGCGGGTAAACGATTGATTTTTTGGAACAAAAGGTTTAATGAGGTTTGATTTTTTCCTTTTTTAAATCCTGATGGTTGTTGGAAAATGGTTTTTAAATGATATAAAATCATTTATTCCACTCAATACCGTCCAAAATCGATCATATTCAGACAGTAGACTTCGATTAGTAGCGAATTTGATGTATATGGGTGAAAATTCAGTCGTGCCTAAATTTAGGGAAGTAAGTGCTGAGGGGCTCTTTTGAACCAATCAATAAAAAGTCAAAAGTTGTGTAACAAAATAAAAATCAGCCTCATGTGTCAATTAGGAGGAGCGATATGGAAGCTTCTCCCCCCCCCCGTTTTGACCTTGAAAAAAAGGCTGTTTCACGCATATCTCGCTTCCCAATGCAGATACAAATTTGAAATTTGGTATGTAGATTTAGTAGTGCTCCTATGAGGTGGCTTTTGGGGGTTTGACTTTTCAGGTCCATAACACCCTGTCGTACAGACCTGAAAAAGTAGTCTTTTGGTAGAATTTTCCTAAGCATAAATGATATTGGTGAGATTCCACGTGTACTATGCAAATTCAGAGATTATGCGAGTCAAGTATTTCTTTATGGATATCTTGCAAGGTACACGTACATATATATGTATGTACTCTGTCTGTGAAGTTTCATTATCAGCTCGATGTATTCTATGACACGATACGGCACTCGTTGTACTTACATTATCTTTAGAATGATGAGTGGTGTTGATAATTTCTTTCGACTTCGTAGTAAATCGGTATCAGTGCAGCATATCTGTAGTTTACTTTCTACATAAATATATCTGCATATATACCATAGGTATGTATTATACGACTAACATTCTAAGTTTTTTTTTTCTTATCAAACCGAGTACGAATTTCATCAAAAAAAAACTTTGTGGTCTCGTTGAAATGAGAAATATGCGACGACGCGACGATTTTTTTCATACAGATAATGCAGTAATATCAGCACACAAAAAATCTATTTTATTGATTTTCAGCCTGATTTTAGTGGAATGATGATCGGCCCTTTCCATGTAATGTTACGCATAGTTGCACCTATTGAGATCCATATTTTAAAAAAGGACCATGACCGTACTCGAAGTGAAGTAAGGCTATTTTCATTGGTTTTTGGTCTCAAGGTGAGGTCTTCGTGGCAGAGATACGCTCTGTAACTTTTTTCTTAATTTGTGTTCAGCAAAAATAACCATCGAACACAACTCAACAGGATCCAAATAGGTAGTTCACTTAGAGAGAAAAAAAATCGAGATTCGAGTATTTGAGGACTAACTTGGAGTGGTAGATTACGAATACTGAATATGACAATTGGCTTCTAAATTTAGGTCAGTATTTCGGGTATTTTTCATTGGTCCTTCCAAACAGGAAAAAAAAGCATCGCTTTCAGCCAGATTTTCGTGACATATTACAATCATGAAAATAAAAAAAAAAAAAAAAACATTGTGGGTAGGAAGGATTCAATGGGGCTAAAAAGTCGAAACCCCCAAAAAGCACATGGAGGGTTCCTACAAACGAGACACGCCTAATTTCAACTTCCTAGCACAATTTGAAGGGGAGTTATGCGAGGAACAAACTCCCACAAAGAGAAAACAACCAAAAAACCGCATATTTGGAACTGTGAGGGGGTGCAGTGGGGCTGAAGAGTCGAGACCCCAAAACGGCACATCTAGAACCCCTACTGAATGTACACATCTAATTTCAACTTCCTAGCTGAACTTGGAGGGAAGTTATGCGAGGAACTAACTGAAAAAATTACAAAAAAACGACCAAAAAACCACATATTTGGGGCTGTAAAGGGGTGCAATAAAGCTAAAAAATCGGAACCCCCAAAAGGCACATATAGGACCCCAACTAAAATGTACATATCAAATTTCAACTTCATAGCTCAATCTGGCGAGAAATAGGGGAGGAACAGCCCTTTTTCAAGATCAAAAAGAGGGAAAACCCCCATATCTCCCCTCCTAATTGACTTAGTAGGTGAATTTTTGGATAAGTTATACAACTTTTGATTCTCTATCGAGTGGCTTAAAAAGGGGCAATTTTTGCGTTTTTGACCCCTCAACACCCCCTTCCCCAAAATGGGACGTAACAGAATTTCGACCCAAGTTCATCCCCACTCATTTATATCTCATCCACCGCCAAAGTGAGCCGATTGACCAAATTGGATTGATTTCGGTTGGTATCGAACGGAGGAAATAATTTTAATGTTTGAGGAAAAAAAATTTTAAAAAAAGTAAATAATAATGAATAAAAAAGAATGAAAATAAATATCTGACATAGCTAAAAATCATCTAAATGGTCTTTTAGGACTCTAAAATTAGTTTCGTTCATATCCCCTCTCCTCGCTCCCGCGTAGGTCGCTGAACCACTGTGAGTTGATTTTCTTTGGTAATATCGCAGTTAAAATGGGACTAATTTGAATAAATTACCGAACTCATGATGCTATCATTCACTCATAAATCATTTGAAATTTTCTACAGTCGTACTAATTCTCTGTGTTGAATTTTTTAATGTTTGAATATTTAAAAACGATCGCCCTGTAGGCTAATTTGTATAAATTATTGTACTTGACAATGGAACAGTTCACTTGTAAATTGTCTGAAATTCTCTGAGCCATATAATTTTCCGATGTTGAATTCAAAAAAAAATTATCTCCTTTTACTCGTCGAGTTTTCAAAATAGACAACATTCATTATAATTTCATTAAGCCTACTTAATTATTTTAAGTTCGGTTCGTAAACACCCCCCTCTCCCCCTCCCATTTCAACCAGAGTGGTGATCGATAAACCATACCTCGTTATTCTGGTCGGTGTCCTCGCCGCAGATAAATGATTAATGAACTCGAACAAATAAACTCAGCTAAATCCTGGTGGCCGAGAGGAAGAAGAAAGGTTCCAAAAGTTACTGGCGTTTGGCCATAGATGAGTAAACTATGTATTACCATCGGCTATCATTGCAGATTCTAAAACTAACATATTTGACCGATGCGATGATCGGAATCTGCACATCTCAGACAAGGAATTTCGTGACGTCGGTAAAAATATCCTATCGATATCTGAATGAGATAATAAAAAATTATTCGAACGATAATGTGGCAGCCGAATTTTCCTTATCTTTGGGAAATCGTTTATTTGTAGATAATTTAGGGCGGACCTTGGGAATCTTTAAAATGGCTAAGAAAAAGACTAGACGCTCGTGTTTCTCAATCAAAGTAAATTTAGAAAAAAAAAAAACTTCGAAGTTTGTTGTTTTTTCAGCCTGATTTTCATGAAATAATGGAAGTATACAAATTGCCATCTTCATTTGATAAAATAAAAAAACACCTTGCGATGTTTTTTCAAAAGATAGCAGGGAATAGCTGAAATTCCCACTGGACACATTTCAATCTTCTGTCTAAATTTGGAGGAGAAATATGGGTAGAATAAATTTGAAAAATGAGAAAAATTGTTCAAAATACTTTTTTTCAAGGCTGTAAGGGTGTGTAATGGAGCTGAGATATTTAAGCCTACAAAAAGCACATCTACGACCCCTGCTTAGTATGCATGCCAAATTTTTACTTCGTAACTCAATTTGGATAGAAGATATGCGTGTCGCAATTTCGAAGTATATCAAAAATCGGCCAAAAAAACTGTATTTTTGGGACTGGAAGGGGGTTCAATGAAGATCAATAGTTGAAATCTCCAAAATACACATGTAAAATCCCCGCTTAATCCACATGCCACATTTCAGTCCCCGTCGGAAATCTCGAAAAAGACATGCTCCTTGGTAAGGCCCCTGGGAAAGGAGGGAGAGGAAGATCTCCGACCAGCTTGCCTCAATTTGAACGCGTGATAGGGATGAAACAGCCTATTTTCAAGGTCGAAAAAGGGGAAACCCCCATATTTCTTCTCTTAATTGACCAAGGAGACTGATTTTTGGATGTATTATGCAACTTAGAATTCTCTATCAACTGGCCCAAGAACGGAACAATATTTGGAATTTTTGCCCCTCAACACCCCTTCTCCCGAATAAGGACATGACTGAATTTTGAGCCGAGGTCATCCCCTCTCAGAAACATCAAATTCGCCGCCTATTCAACTCTACTTCCTAATTATGACCGATTTCGGTCGCTATCAGGCTGAGCAAATGTTTTTTAGTTTCGGGGCAAAAAGATGAACGGAATAATTGTCTGACATGGACGAAAATGGTTTGAATCAAGGCATCGAAGCTCCATATTTTATGCTGAGTCTTTGGCTCCGGAATTCGAGATTTCATTTTGAAAGACCCCCCAACTTCAACGATGGAGGTCAGATTTTCATTTCACAAAGATCCAATTCCGGGGCTCATGATTTAATTTTATAGAGCTCCGGTTCGAGATCTGGAACCTGATCCAACCTTCCGGGCTCCATCGGGCTTCGGAGCCTTCGAAATCAGTGAGGAATAAATTGAAAATTGACCATTCAATCGATAGTAACTTCTTCGCATGTCAATTTTTTAAATTTTTTGTTCAAGTAATGTCAAGTTTTGTCCTTAAAAACCAGGAATTTCTTAGGTTTAGGCTGTAGAGCTAGCTCCGCCTGTTTTAGAAATTAGGCTCTTGCTCCAGAGCCAGGCTCCATCGTATTAAAATGTAAGGCTCACTCCAGAGCTGGGTGCCTCTGGTTTTTAATTTTGGGCTCCGGTTCTGGAACCTGGCTCTATCCATTCCAAATGTTCGGATCCGGCTCCAGGGCCTAGCTCTATTCATTTGAAAAATTGAGCTCCAACTCCATAGTTAGGTTGAATCGTTTTGAAATGTAGGGCCACTGACTCCAGAGCTGCACGTCTCTTATTTTTTTACTTTTGGGCTCCAAATCCATCCGTTCTAAATGTTAAGATCCAGTTCCAGAGCCTAGCTTCATTAATTTCATGTATTGGCCTCCAGCTCCATAGCTAGGTTGAGTGGTTTTGAAATGTAAGGCCTCCGACTCCAGAGCTGGATGCCTATGTTTTTTACTTTTGGGCTCCGGCTCCATTTATTCCAAATGTTAAAATCCGGCTCCAAAGCCTAGCTTCATTCATTTCAAGTATTGGTCTCCAGCTTCATAGCTAGGTTTAGTTATTTTGAAATTTAGGGCCTCTTGACTACAGAGCTAGATGCTTCTGTTGAGCACTGCTCCATCCATTCGAAATGTTATGATCCAGCTCCAGAGTCTAGCTTTATTCGTTTTAAATATTGGACTCCGGCTCCAGAGCTAGGTTGAGTTGTTTTGAAATGTAAGGCCTCCGACTCCAGAGCTGGATGCCTATGTTTTTTACTTTTGGGCTCCGGCTCCAAAGCCTAGCTTCATTCATTTCAAGTATTGGCCTCCAGCTCCATAGCTAGGTTGAATTGTTTTAAAATGTAGCGCCTCTGGCTACAGAGCTGGATGCTTCTGTTTGTTATTTTCGAGCACCGTTCCATCGATTCCAAATGTTAAAATCCGGCTCCAAAGCCCAACTCCTTTCATTTCAAATGGTTGACTCTTACTTTGGCTCTGGAACCAGACTCTCGTTCCATTCGGAATATCAAGCTTCAGCTACAGAATCGCACTCCGAAAAGGGCTCAGCTCCAAGGGCTCCAGGCTCTGGAGCTGCTCCGAAACCTTGGTCTCAATATTCTGCTAGGGCTCCAAAAGCAGCAGATTCATTGATACTTCCCCCTCCATTGGTCATACAAAGAGCCCAATTGCCAGGGCTCTTGGCTCCAGGCTCTGGAGCTATGGCTTATTTTCAAGGTCAAATAGGGGAAAACTCTACATATCTCTCCTTCTAATAGGCTTACTAGGCAGATTTTTTGATGTATTGCCTCAAAAGTGATAAATTTTTGTGATTTCGGCCCCCTGCACCTCCTCCGCCAAATTTTGACATCGCTGGGCCCCACTCATATATATCTAATCTGCCATAAATCCAGGCTAATTGACCGATTTTCAGCGATTTTTGTCGATACACAGATGAACTAATGATTTGACTCTGTGATGAAAAACAAAAATAAATGATAACCCGATGACCAATAATATGATTAACTTTATTTTTAAATTTTTTCTATCACTCCTCACCCCCTCTCCCTCCCTTCGTGCACTGAGTCATACATTTTGCAGAATGCGAATTTCATTCCAAGGTCATCTCTATTCTATTATACGTATTTTTTTCGCTTGAATTTTGTACGTATATTTCAGTGCTTATGGCTCTTGTAAAATTTGATAAGAATTTTCAATCGTCGAAGTGAATTCCATGAACCGTGAAACGTACATTTGTACAGCCTCTTCTCGCTTCTTGACCGTCATCACCCTGGTACTTTGGCTGGTAAATGAAAAAAGAATCAGGCTAATGAGTCATTCGAGCTTGAATATAATATTTCAAGGAAGTAGATAACAGTATTTTAGTAGTCGAGCGGTGTCAGGCCGGAGTAGAGGGAGGAAATGAATAAATCGATATATTGACATCGTCAGCTAAAATACTCTTCCTCGTTGCCCTTCATTTGGATTAATTCTACGTAAAGGTAACAATCCGACGCGACGTAAGAATAGTCGTTTGTATAATTTCTCAATTTATCACGCTGTAAATTCGTCTAAAAAATAATCACGTTGCGTAAACCACACCGTTATTAGAATTGTTCACCTGCGTCGTCTTTACATCTTCTATTTATAACCGATAAGTGCTTACTTAATTATTCCCTCTTGTGTAGGTATCGATTTATTCAGCCAAGGGCAAAACGGTTCGTTTCTTCGAGCTATTTATTGAGTGAAAAAAAATCACCTACGTTGTATTTGAGTCAGTGCGACGACGGTGTCATTGAACTTTGTACATATGTAAAAGAGAAAAAAAAAGGGTTAGCAATAAATTATATTTATCGAGTATGATTCGTTCGTGATTAGCATGAAAAATATAAATGCAGAAGTAATTTAAATACGTATAAACTTACGTATGATTAATAATATTTGCGAAAAGGTTGCAAAATACCCATCTAGTTGTAGGCTATTTGAAGAACGCTGTGAGGTGAAATTATTGTAATTACGTAAGTGTTTTGAAAGTACATTACATTTTCGTATAATTCAAATGAACGTAGATATTTGGTTTGTATGAAAATCTTAGCTATTCGTGTGATTGCGTGTACTAATAAATTATTTAAAAAAAAAAAAAAATACACTTCCAATGTTCGAACGAAAATCTGAATCTTTTACGTAGGTGTATCGACGTATCCTAAATTTGTAAAAATATTATATACACCTTGGAATTTTCATTACATCCTCCACATTCGGTCACTGACCTCGCATCGTTTGTGGAATTTAATTTATCGAATATTTTCGAGTAGGTATTTGGTTCCCTGTACATTGACAAGATATTGGTGAAAAAACCATAAACTCGGTATCTTCTGTTCTCTGTTTGTTGCACAAGATCGAGTCGAAAGTGTTTTCCTCAACAAAGATCGAATTGTTCCATACGACGAGACGTGACACTCCTCTCTCCTTGTATGTAGCATTAAACCTTCCCGCATCAAGTTCAAGTTCAATGCCACGATTATTAAAGCGAAGGGCGATGACTGTCCCAGTGACGAGATGAAGGTGAATGTAGGTAGCATAGTCGTTGATTCGATGTACTTTATTGGAATTTCCATTGTATCGAGTGTGCTTTATGGTACACTATAAGGCGAATGAATGATGTACACCTACCAGGTGGAGGGTATTTTATGTTGTGAACACAATAAAAAGTATTTCACGATTTACTGCAATATAATGATCTTATTATTATTTTTTTTTTCAAATGTTTCAGTCTTGGAATTTGCTGACGAGGACGAATAGAAATTACGAGTTTATTAATTGGAGGATAACGGTCATTTGGGTGATCGGATTCTGGATCAGATATGCATTCCTGTTACCTTTACGTGTTCTGATATGTTTTTTCGGGGTATGAATTAATTCCAATTCTGTTGTGTAATTATTCAGTTCAAATTTGCGCTCTGCCGAGTACCTTTTTCAGGTATTTTTATGTAATACGACTTTAAAGTGTGGTATGGATCGAATTTTAGTAGCATGAAAAAATGCTCTGTTCGATTAATCAAAGGGTCTTGAATTGTTAGAAGTGAGAGACGATGAAAAAAAAAAATCACGTGTGATATTAATACAGGGTGTTCAGATGGTTTCTATTGTCCCTTCAATTTATTCGTGCTTCAACCATATTTACTTGAGAGTAAGTGAAAACGCTCATTCTGGTGAAAATTCACTTTGGCGGGATATATTTACGTCTTTGATTTAAATAGGCGATAGATAGGCAACCGTTCATAGCAGAAAATGTGAGAAATTATTTTTTAATGACAAATATTGATACATGGTGTTCAGAAATTTTCTTCAGCCCCTTCAATTTATTTGTGCTTCAACCATGTTTGCTTATGAGTGAGTGAAAATACAGATTTTAATGAAAATTTACTCTGCATAGGGTCTACCTACATCTCTTATTTAGGTAGAAGACGGGTAGACAACCAAAGATTGGCAGATATTCATACATGGTGTCTAGAAATTTTCTCTTGCCCCTTCGATTTATTCGTTATGCAACCATATTTACGTTGGAGTACCTCAGAATTCTAATTTTGATGGAGATAAAAATTTGCATGGGAATATTTTTGCTTATAAATAAGTTAAGGGATAGATAGGCAACCATTCATAGCAAAAAATGTTGAAAATTATTTATTGAGTTAAAAATATTGATACGTAGTGATCGAAAATTTTCTGCGACCCCTTCAATTCATCCATATGTCAACCCTATTTACACGAGAGAGTATAAAAAATTGTCAATTCCAAACGAAAATTATTGCTTTTAGACTGATTTTCTATGTTATATTGCCAATGAAAACAATGCTGTTACAGTCTATAGACCCGCGGTGAATGAGGGGGGGGGGAATATCAACGAAATCCGTTTTGGGGTTCTAGAAGACCATTAAGACCATTTTTGGCCATGTCAGATGTTTATTTTTGTTTTTTTTTTTTTTTTTTTTTTTTTTTTTTTTTTTTTTTTTACTTTCTTTTTACCCGAACACTAAAATTATTTACTTTGCTCAATACTGGCCAAAATTTCTCCAATTTACTCAATCGGCTCAGTTTGACGGCGAATTAGATGTATATGAGTGGGAATGACCTTGAGTCAAAATTCAGTCATGCCCAAATTTGGGGGAGGGGGTGGTGAGGAGCTAAAAACGCAAAAATTATTTCTTTTTGAGCCAATCGATGAAAAATCCAAAGTTGTGCAACATATCCAAAAATCAACGTACTAGGTCAATTACGAGGGGCAAAATGAGGGTTTTTTCCCTTTTCGACCCTGAAAAATAGCTGTTCTCACCCTATCTCCCCACTAAAATGAGCTAGGTAGTTGAAATTTGGTATGTACAGTCAGTAGGGGCCCTACATGTGCCTCTTGGAGATCGCAACTATTCAGCTCCATTATATCCCCTCACAGCTCCGAAAATGTGGTTTTTTGGAGTATCGTGAAACGATGATTTTTTTCAAATATAAATCAACTGGAAATTTCAAAACTCAAGTTTGATGCACTTCTTTGCTTTTGATCCTCAAAATTAATGGCAAATTCGAGATCCGCGGTGCCTATTCATGTGAAAACGGCTCGAAAAACACAAAAATCGCTCAACTTAACAACGATGGTGGCTGTTACCATAAACAACCATTCCTCCTCCCTCCCCCGCTCATCTCATCCACGTGAAAAGATTAATTTTTCATTCTTGTTGACTCGACCAGATTTCATTTTTGTGTTGGTGTTAACCCTTCAAATACAAACACAACATCGCTAATCTACTGGTGCATGTAGGTAGGGTGGAGGGTGAAAGGGTGAAAATTGAAAATTTTTCAGAAGATTAATACCGAATGATGTTTTATTTATCGAAACATTGAAAAAGTACGTATATTACATTTTCACTGGTTTCCAGTAATCTCAAATGCAACCGAACTTGAAAAAAAAATCGTAGGTTCCCCCCCCCCCCCCGGGGGGTCTTCATCACAAGTTGGGCCGTTTTAAAGAGAATTTGGGGTAAAACGAGCTATCACTGAGATATTCCAGTACTAGGACCAGTATTTCAGGAAATGCGATCAAAGAACTGATTTTGTAAATGTTTGACAGCCCCCCCCCCCCCATCATTCAATCCTTAAGGTAGACCGTTTCGACGTGAATTAGGAGGAGAACAAATTATCACTGGGGTTTTTTAATACTGGGATCAATATTTCAGAAATTGAGAGAAAACTGATTTTGAAAATGGTTGAACCCTCCCCCTCCCCATTGTTACCTCCTTAAGGTGAACCGTTTTGAAAAGAATTCGGAGTAAAACGAACTATTACTGAGCTATTTTCATACCAAGATCAATATTTGGGGAATTGAGAGCAAAAAATGATTTCGTAAATGTTTGGCCTCTCCCCCCCTCCCCGTCCCCCCATCTTAAGGTGGACCGTTTCGGCGTGAATTCGGAGTAGAACGAACTATCGCTGAAATATTTCAATGTTAGGATCAATATTTCACGAATGGAAAGCTTAAAAATGATTTTGTGGACTTTTGCCTCCTCCCTCCCCCTTAAGTTGGATCGTTTTGAAGAGAATTTGCAGTGGGACAAACTATCACTGAGGTATTTTGATGCTAAGATCAATATTTCAGGAGTTGAAAGAAAAAAATCAGATTTTGTGTGCGTCTGAATCCCCTCCCCCTCCCCCTCCCCCCTTATCACCGTGGGGACGAGACTGTACTGAGTGCGTAGATCTGATCTATGCGAGATAAATAGGTAATCATTTTTGGTAAAAAGTAGTAAAAATTATTTGTCCAGCGGTAAATATTGATACAGGATGTTATGAGTTTTGTATTGCCCCTTCATTTTATGAATATATCCACCCTATGTACCTGGGAGTATGGAAAATTGCTCATAATGATGAAAAATGTTTCCATTCGTGGTGCATTTTAATATTTTGAGCTTGGGTAGACAACCATTCTTGGCGAGAAATATGAGAAATCATATTTATTGGGATGAATGTGAATACAGGATGTTCGGATGTTTTCTGCTCCCCTTGAATTTATCCGTTCATCAACCCTTTTCACATACGTATGGATAAAATTGTCTATTTTGATTAGAAATTAGTCTGCATAGATTGTGGAATGTATTTGTATACCTTGAGCTTGAATGGGGATAGGTAGGCAACCCCTGTAGCAGGTTAATCAGATAATTCTCTTGCTACGAGAGACTTGGTTCATCAAAGTTGACATGATCAGTAGAGAGTTTGTATCCACCCAGGAAGTAAATTTCAGTACAGGACTAAGTTGTCTACGTTTAATTTGAGTCCAAAAGCTACTGCATGTTGAATTAACTCCGCTCGTTGAAAAGTACCAGCTGTGGCAGCTTTAGCTCCGTAGCTAGGCACTCGACGATTTGAAATGAAGAATGGAATTATGCGGCCGGAATCGTCGGAAACCTCAACCTCGACCGCAACCACAACCACACAGCGAATATGTACGATTGGAAAAATTGATATAGACCATTTTCAGGTATCGTGGGCGTTAGTGTGGACATTCTGCCTGAGCATTTGTCCAGACGGCGAGTTAAAAAGAGTGGTCAGCGAGCTCGCGTCATTGGTAACGTTTCGTTTATTCGCGTTATGCATTTCGGCTGTGATAAATACACACAATGTGCAGTGGAAACCTCGCAAAGGTGGAGTTTGCGTCGCGAATCATACAACGCCGGCTGATGCGGTCATATTGTCCACCGAGACAGCATTCTCATTGGTAGAGATTCTATAATTTTTACAATGCCAGTGCCAATCGTCGTGCTAGAGTTTTTTCTGTCTAACAATTAGTGTTTTACACGCGCGCACAGTTAAAATAGCAGTACGCTTTTTGTCCTTGTCCATTGTCCAGTCTTGATAGCTTTTTAGTGTACTTGTATAGAATGTCTTGTTTGTATTGTCTTGACTAGTGCTGTTGAGCGAGCTCGATCAAGTGGTAATTTTTTTTTTTTTTTTTTTTTTTTTTTTTTTTTTTTTTTTTTTTTTTTGTTGCATTCCTGTAAAACCTTGAGCAGAGTTTAGCTACTTACTTTATATTTATTATTATTTTTATTATTATTTATTAGCGCTATTTATGTTGTGTTTTCTACGTTAAACGACGTGTACAAGAAATCTTATGCATTATACCGGTCAATTATGGTCGTTAAAGTTGAGCAAAATGATGCATTTTGGAAATTTATGCGTCAAAAAAAATTCTCACCAGTGTTGTTCGAGCTTCATTATGTAAATTATACAGTGTGCTCCGTTGATTTATGATAAAATTTTAATTTCACGATTGTGTGCATAAAATATCGTACATCGCTAAATTTATGGGGTTTTTTACATTGCTGTTGATGGTGGGATTTTATAGTCGACTATTTTGGAAATCCTGATTTGGCAACACTGTCTCCGTTTTTACGATAAAAGGTTATTATAACTTTTACCTGGTAAATTACCATATATTTTTTTAACGCCGTAATATTCTGGTAATTTGCCGATTTACTTGGATTTTACGGTATTTTCGTTTTTCGTACCAGTAATTTACCGTAATTTCACCAATCTTTTACTTTTTATTGGTCTGATTATCTGTGTCATATTGGCAATGAAAACCAGGCGGATGTGGAGATGGCAATTTCAACAAAATATGTTTTTGGGCCCTGGAAGACCATTACCACATTTTTCACCGTGTCTGATTTCTGCTTTTTTTCTTACCAAAATTAAAAATCATTTGCTTAAATCGATACCGGTCAAATTCGATCAAATTTAGTAAATGGGCTTGAATTGACAGCGGATTTAATATTCAGGAGTAGGGTTTATCTCGGCCCAAAATTCAGTTTGGCCCGAATTTGGGCGAGGGTGTGTCGAGGGACTAAAAATGCGAAAATTATTTCTTCTTGAGCCAATCGATAGACAATCCATTGTTGTATATAGCGTATCCAAAAATCAGTCTCTCAGGTCAATTAGGAAGGGAAATATGAGGGTTTTTGCCTTTTCGACTGTTGAAATTGCTCTTCCTTCCCGGCCTTTTGTGAATTTCGACTTTTCACACCAATTGCACCTCCTCACAGCCTCGAAAATCTAGTCGGTTGGCTAGTTTTCCTCATTGCGAGCAGCCCTAGCGATCCTTGTTCATAAATTTGGCTTGTATATTCAGTCGAATCTGTTTTAGAATCTTGGTCGATCATTGAGACCATTTAGGCAACGTCGAACCGTTATTTTTAACTTATTTCTACACCTACCGCCCCCCACCCTCCCATCAACCCTCCATCCTTCGCCCGAAAATAGTTTACTCGGTTCGATACTGACTTAAATCGTTTTATTTGGACCACTAAACTTGAATTAGCGGAGGATTCGATATGTGTGAGTGAGAACGACTCTGGGTAAAAATTCAGTTACTTCAAAATTTGGTCGAGGGGATGCTGCGGGGCTGAAATCACAATAATTGTTTGTTTTTGAGCTAATTTGTCGAGAATCAAAGCTTGTGCACCATATTCAAAAATTAACCCCTCAAGTCTATTAGAAGCGAAGATATAGGGCTTCCTCTATTGACTTTGAAAATAGGCCATTCCTCGTATATTTTCCCTCCAAAATGAACTACATCGGATGTTGAAATTTGGTATGTTCATTTGGTAGGGATTCCAAACGCTCTTGCACCTCTATCAAGTTTCAACATTTCAGCTCCATCCCCTCCAAATTGAGCTGAGGATGGAAATTTGATATGTTTGGGGGGGGGTCCTAGATGTGTAATCTGGGTGTTAAGACTATTAGCTCTCCTCTCAGCCTCAAAAAAGTAGTTTTTCGGAGTTCTCCCTCAGTTTTATGCTTTGTGATGAGTAAATTTCCCCTTCAAATAGAGGTAGGAGTTCTTAACCTCGTGAATGAATCAAGTCACGTATGCTCAATACTTTACAAAAGCCATGCTCAAAAAGCAACGCGTTGCAATGCTCTTTACTTTTTTTCCCCTCAATAATCGGTCTTAATTTCCACATCATAGGTTTAAGTGTTTTACCATAATTTTTCTTAACTTGCCTGAAATTGTTGGTAATGACGTATTTACATCTGTTTTACCATACTTTAACTAGTCTTGCCAAGAAATCACCTGATATTACCATCTTTCTAATCAGAGAAAATTTTCCTATTTTGTGATGCAACCCGCAGTTTTACCAGCAATTTACTGTGATTTCATTCATCATAATTTATTAGATTCTCTTGCTATTCTGAAAATAATGTTTCATCCGGCAATTTATTTCAATTCACAATATGTGACCTTTGTTACCCACCACACATAGATCTAACAATCGTCGTTATTATTTTAGTGACGTGTAACGATACTTTACCGTATTTTTACCCTTGGTATTCGTCATTTATAGTAATTTCACCGATGTTCCATTAAATTTTCCTGTATTACCGATATTTATCGTAAATTACCATAAATTCTCTACATCATGGTAATTTTTTTCGTAAAACTCGTAATTTACCATAATTTTAACTGGTAATTTATCATAATTTCGTTTGGTAATTTTCTGTAATTTCTCCCCGTGATTAACTGTAATTATTCCTGGTTATTTACCGTAATTTCACCTGGAAATGTGTTGTTATTACTCCCGGTAATTTATCGTGATTGCTCTTACCGTAATTTTCTCGGTAATTTACCGTGATTGCTCTTACCGCAATTTTCTTGATAATTTACGGTAATTTTACGTGGTTATTCACTATAATTACTCCTGGTAATTTACCGTAATTACTCTTACCGCAATTTTCTCGGTAATTTACCGTAATTATGCCTGATAATTTACGGTAATTTTGCCTGGTTATTCGCTGTAGTTACTCCTGGTAATTTACGGTAATTTTACCCGGTTATTCGCTGTAGTTACTCCTGGTAATCTACGGTAATTTTACCTGGTTATTCGCTGTAATTACTCCTGGTAATTTACCGTAATTTCGTCTGAAAATGTGTTATTATTACTCCCGGTAATATACACTGTAATTGCTCTCATCGAAATTTTCTCGGTAATTTCATGTAATTATGCTTGGTAATTTACGGTAATTTTACCTGGTTATTTGCTGTAGTTACTCCTAGTAATTTACCTGGTTATTCGCTGTAATTACTCCTAGTAATTTACCCTAATTGCTCTTATCGAAATTTTCTTGGTAATTTACCGTAATTATGCCTGGTAATTTATGGTAATTTTACCTGGTTATTTGCTGTAATTACTCCTGGTAATTTACCGTAATTTAGCGTCGATTTTGGTAACGAAGTGGTATGTGATTCGTATTTATTGTAAAAATTCCGAAGGTTTATCAGCGTTGTCGTAATCTTGATCATTTCGGAAAATTCGTAGAAAACACAGCACTAAGAAATAGCACCTTAATTATTTCTCACTTATCGATATATTTTCAGCTTCAACGCTTCTAATGTTTACTTACCTTATTTAATTTGCGTACTTATAGCTTTATTTTTTGTTTCGTTTTTCGTTACGATTTGTGTTTTTTTTTTTTTTTTTCGCTTTGTTTTTCCCTTCATATAGGTCATGTGGCTTACGATATGCACAGCAATAGTAGGTTATGTGCCGAAAGGCGATTTCAAGAGATGGATTAATAATCGCGTATCGATTATGTGTTTTCAAGTATTAAGTAGCTCTTTATCGTCGGTAGTTACTTACCATAACATTCAGAATCGTCCTAAAACGGGAATCTGTGTGGCCAATCATACGTCACCGATTGATTGTCTCGTTTTAGCTTGTGATAATTGTTATTCATTGGTAGGATATTTTTTAATTACACTAGATTGTATTATCGTATTTTATGCACGATTTTATGTAGTATTTTTTGTACGTTGTTTGCTTTGGAAAAAAAAAAAAAAAAAAAAACTGCTTTTTTATATATTCTAACACCAGCAAAAGTGTCGCAATAATTAATGCATCGTTTGGCACGTCCTCGTACTTACTTAATATTTAATTTTATGACTTATTAGTCGATCTAATAGCTCCCCTAATGTGAAAAATAATGAAATTCTGTTCTATGTTTCGCAATCGTATTATAGATCGGACAACGACACGGTGGATTTTTGGGTATTTTACAAAGAGCGTTGGCCAGAGCATCGCCTCATATTTGGTTCGAACGAGATGAAGGCAAAGATAGAGAAGTAGTCGCTAAAAGGTATGTAAACGACGTGATAACGAATTATTCAATTTGCCCGAATGATGATGTGCAAAATGTATAAAATACCTGCGATACGATGTGTCGTTTGTTTTCTTTTTTAAATTCTAATTGTTTATTGTTTTATTATCGTTTGTTAGATTACGTCAGCACGTATCCGATCCGAACAATCCACCCATATTGATATTTCCCGAAGGAACCTGCATAAATAATACGTCTGTGATGCAATTTAAAAAAGGCAGTTTTGAAGTTGGCAGCGTTATTTATCCAGTTGCCATTAAAGTGAGTATATATAGTCAAATTCAGTGAGTTGTAATAGGCTCGTTGATTTTTTTCAATGACCGTTCTCTGGTGAAATTATCGTCAATGTAATAATTCATGTCATATTGTCCATGAAAATCAGACTATTGCGACATATTAGCCTATGGTAGATTGGGGGGGGGGGGGGGAAATAATCGGCAAAATCCTATTCGAGTTCCTGGAAGACCATTAGGACCAATTTTGGCGATATCAGATTTACGAGTATTTTTATTCCCTCCTCTCTTCCGCTGTTTCCTTCCTGTACATTGAGCCAGGGGGTTGAAATTTAACATGTAGATTTAGTAAGATACTGAATGAACCTTTCAAAGATCTTAACATTTCAGCTCCATTGCAGCCTCTCACAATCCCGAGAAAGTGGTGTCGATTTTTTTGTTTTTTTCCCCTGGAATTTGTGGCATACAAATCTCCCCTTCAATTTGGTATTTAGCAGATATTAATAATGAAAACCAACTGGTACGGAGTATCGAAGTACAATGCATGAAGATTGAAGGAGCCTATGACCATTTTTGGACTTATCAATATTTTGTTAGCCTGAATTTTCTATCTCGTATTGTCAATGAAAACAAGCCTATCTGTCGTGCTGCGTCCGTTGAGGGGGGGAATGGGACTCCTCAACAAAATCCGTTTTGGACTACCATTTTGGGGCATGTCAGATATTTATTTTTTCCCTCGAAGACTACAATCTCTTAGTTTGCTCGATACCGACCAAAATGGCTCCCATTCGGTCAATAGGCTCAGTTTGGCGGCGGGTCTAAATATATATGAGTGCGGATAATCTTGGCTCAAAATTCAGTTATGCCCAAATTTGGTGTAGACAGTTAGAGGGGCCAAAACAGGAAAAGTTGCTCCTTTTTAAGCCAATGGATAGAGAATCCAAAGTTGTATACCATACCCAGAAATCAGGCTCCTGAGTCAATTAGCAGGGGAGATAGTGGAGTTTTCTCTGTTTTGACCAAGAAAAAGGGCTGTTCCCCCAGCTCCCTTTCAGTTGAAATTTGGTATATAGATTTCGTTGAGGTCATACGTGTTCCTATTGGGAGTTTCGACTTTTCAGATCCATTCAGCCTTTTTACAGTCCAGAAATGTGTCTTTTTCTGGGGGGCAAGTCTTCTCATGTTTTGAGTTGGTTCCTCGCATAACTCCTCTGCAAAGTGCTATGGGAAGTTGAAATTAGGTATATAAAGTTAGTAAAGAAGCTAGATGTGTCTTGTGGAAGTTTTGACTCTTTGGACCCATTGAACCGGTCCTATCCTCAATGATTCTTTTCCATTCTCATGAATGTAATGCCTTTTTTTTTAGCCTGATTTTCTATGTCATATTTTCAATGAAAACCAGGCTATCACAGTCTATCGACCGAAAGCGGATGAGGCGGGGAATATCAACGAAATCCATTTTGGGGTCCTAGAAGACCATTATGACGACTTTTAGCCATGTCAGATATTCACCCATTTTGGGGGAGGGGTGCTGAGGGGTCAAAAACACAAAAATTGACCCTTTTTAAGCTAATTAATAGAAAAATGTTGTATAGCGTATCCAAAAATCAATCTCGTAAGTCAATTAGGAGGGGTGATATGGGGGGGTCCCCTTTTTTTGAACCTGAAAAAGCGCTGTTCCTCCCTTATCACCCCACCAAATAGAGCTACGAAGTTGAAATTTGGTAGGTAAATTTAGTTGTGGTCCTAGATGTGCCTTTTTGGAGTTCCAACTTTTTAGCTCCATTATACCCCCATCACACTCCCAAATAAGTCGATTTCTAATCGTTTTTTTTTTCATTTTTGGAATTTTTTGACTTTCTTCCTCGCATAACTCCCATCCAAATTAGACTAGGAAGTTGAAATTAGCTGTGTACATTTAGTAGGGGCTCGGAATGTGCCTTTTGGGGGCCTTAACTTTTCAGTCCCATTTCACCTCTTTACAGCCCCTAAGAAGGGGTTTTTTGGGGCGATTTTCTTATTTTTTGAGTTTGTTCCTCGTGCCTCGCATAACTCCCTTCCAAATTGAGCTAGGAACTTGAAATTGGATATGTATGTTTAGTAGGGACCCTAGATGTGCCTTTTAGGGTTTTCGACTTTTTAGCTCCTTTGAACTCTTCCGACCCGCAATGCCTTTTTTTTTCAACAAATAAATTCATTTACTCTACTTGATGCTGACTAAAATCGCTGAAATTTGGCCATCAGGCTTGGAACGATGGTAGATTAAATATATATATATATGAATGAGAATGACCTTGGGTTAAAATTCGAATGTGCCCAAATTTGGGGTAGGGAGAACTTGGTTGGTGAAAATTTGCAACAATTGCTAGTTAATGAGGTAATGTTAAGAGATTAAAAATCAGCCTCCTGTATCAATTAGGAGGGGTAGATGTGAGAGCTGTCTCCTTTTTGATTTTGGAAAAAATCTACTTTTCACTTCATCTCCCCCTCCCTCGTATTAAGCCGAGGAGGTGTAATGGCGCTTAAAAGTCATAACTATCGAAATAGGGACACATCCATCGTTATACGGGTAGTATTCTTCTTCCTGAAAATGGGATGTAGCATGTAAACAAACATGCCCCCTCTACCCGCACAGATTGACACGTCACACTCACACATCCACGTAGCTTTACGTGCATCCTGTTTTCAAGAAGGAAGAATACTACCCCTTTGGGCTATCTATCACGTATCGAATTTTAACCTATCGGTTAAATGAGGAGAGGGGATATGCGCTCGCTCGCCCCGAAAACTCGAAAACACAAATAAAAACTATTTTCGTTCCTGAGAGAAGAAGAGGGGGGGGGGAAGGTGAAAACTTACAAAAAGCGTTTCTAACCCTTTACCAGGTATACACTCCGAATTTAAACCTCTTAGCTTAATTTGGAGGGGAGATATGCGACTCGAAAACTCGGAAAATAGGAAAAAGTGACCATAAACTACTTTTTGAGAGCTGCGAGGAGGTGCAATGAAGTTTTAAAAGTCGAAACCTCCGAAAGGCATGTGTAGAACCCCTACTAAATGTACATACCAAATATTAATCCTTCGCAGTTCCTAATACAATAGTTTTTGAGTGGTTTCTGGTATTTTTCCTATATCCCCCCTCCCTGTGCCCAATCACTGTAGATTTATTGAAGATCACAGCGATGGACCTTTTACTGGTTTCGGTCTGCGGCGTGTAGTAATATTTGTTTGGAGGGAGGGTGGTGCCCAAAATTCCTTTCGATAGTGGAAAGCATATAACCCGCGGGATGAGGGCGAAAATATCTTTCAATCTTGAAGGTCATGGATAAAAAATAGGTATTTTTATGAATTTCTTTAGCTGTAAATACTGAATTTTCACATAGGAAAAATTGTTTTCCCCCTCTCTACTTCCACTCCTTTGTCCCCTTCCACTTTTATGCCGCTGATTTTAGTTGGCACATTTACCTACCACTGCCTACACTTGTATGTTCGGTTTAAAAAATCAACCCTCTAGAACAATCGAAAGAGAAATAGAAAGTAAAGGAAAAATATTCTGCATTTTTTGATCTTGTAAAATCAAATAATGATCGATTTATTTTAACGTATAATTTTATAATACATTTCGTTTGCATTTTTTTTTTTTTCTGCAGTACGATCCGCGATTCGGCGACGCATTCTGGAACAGCAGCAAATACTCAATGATGCAATACCTTTACCTGATGATGACCAGTTGGGCGATCGTCTGCGACGTTTGGTATCTGCCGCCGATGACCATGGAACCGGACGAGAACGCTGTACAGTTCGCGAATCGCGTGAAAAGAGCCATCGCCGAACAAGGCGGTTTAGTTGATCTCATGTGGGATGGCCAACTCAAACGTATGAAACCTAAAAAAGAATGGAAAGAATGGCATCAAGAAGAATTCAGCAAACGATTAAAAGTCGAGTAATGATAACAAACGCGCTCGCAATCATCTACGCTTATCTCACACATATCGTTACTTTTATTATCGTTTGCTGACCATGCCCCCTCCTCCCTTCCCATGCTAGCTTCATCCAGTTTCTCATCTCTCTTTTTCTCTTTCTTTTCGTACTCCGCGGTATTATTTATAATTATATGTTAATATCGTTCGAATTACGTCAATCGTCAGCTAAGCGCCACCGTGATTTCCAAAAATACCTACACCAACGTCACCACGTTTTATGTGTATTTTTTTTTTTTTTTTTTTTTTTTTTTAAA
>FIZR01013513.1:0-12408 GCA_900060175.1 Ferrisia virgata | reverse complement strand
TTCATGGATTGAAAACCAAAGGAATTGTAGCAAATTTGATCAAACTGCAAAAAAAATAGGAATGTTAAGTTACAAACGCCTCTTACTTCACACCACATACATAAATTACATGGAAACATACGAACCAAGCAACGCAGGAGAAATCACATTCGCAAACTAAAGATACAAACTAGCAACCCGAGCACTCGGAGAAAAAAGGATCAGCCAACAATGCAAACGATTTCTGCTAACGGATATATATCCCTACCATAGCCTTACTGCAACGTATGTTGCAGATACACACATGCACAGCTACCCACAATACTTGGCCTTGAAATTCGCATGCTTTGGAATAGTGAAGGGAAAGGTAAAATGTAGTGAAAGGAAGGGTGAAACGTAGTAAACCTACAGCCCTCTCACAGCAAATCAGGTTATTAAACATGCGTATAGTGTTCTGCGCTTCAACCAATATGGAAACAAATTGTCCTTCTCGGTGTTGCCAACAGCAGTCTATGTATATTTATAAATACGGTGTTGTCAAATTATACGATAGGGTTACCCAATTTTCAAATTTAGCAATTCAAGTGTAAGAATTTAGTGAAGCTGTTTTTAAATAAGTGGTGAGGGAAGAGGTTACTTTCAAAAGCTAATAATTTAACCTTTTGTGAACCAGCTTAAATCTGACAACAAATGCCAAAAAAAGAAGATGTCAAACTAATCTGCCATTTTTAGCGTTTGTCTCGCCTTTTTCAATTCTAATTGACGTAGGAAATTAATGTTTGGAAACATGGTATTAATTTACGATACAATTACGATTGGTTCAAAGATAAATTTTGCCCTCTTCATTCTTTCTTCAAACTTTGGATGCACTCAAGTTTCAACTCTGGAGTATTCTTGCTCTTATCCCAAAAAGTCTACCATTAAAGTAACCCGATCAGCCAAATCTGGCAGATTTTGGGCAGTACTGAGCCAAGTACAGAATTCTTAAGATGAGAAAAAAAACCAGTAACAATAAAACTAAAAAAAATGTCTGATACTTATGTAAAATTTATCGAAATAGACTTTATTCTCATACAACGGTTACACCCTTTGATGATAAGACACAATGAAACTGGGCTAAAGTAATTTCAACTAACAGAATACCATAAAAATAGGTACCTCTTCCTAGCTAAATGAATAGCACAATAATTTGTTTCTGAAATCGCGTTATATGTATTCCTAGCCGACTGCTCCATTTATAATTAATGACGTCATACCTAAAAAATGTATACCTTGACAAATACCTCACACTATTCACTTTTGAAACAGAAACACACAAGTTTGACTTTTTATATCATTTTCTTTCATCCAAAAAAAAAAAAAAAAAAAAAAAAAACTTTAAAAATGAAAAGATTTCTTTACAAATTTTTTGACTTTTTATATCATTATCTTTCATCCAAAAAAAAAAAAAAAAAACAAAAAAAACTTTAAAAATGAAACGATTTCTTTACAAATTTTTTTTAGCAAAATAATTTTGTTCGAATTGTGCGACGCTGGGCGTTTAATTAAAAGAATACTACTACTAAGAGCCCGTTGTGTCGCAAAACTAATTAATTTTTACGACTTACAAGTTTACAAAAAGAAAATTAAAAAGTTGAAGAAAATTTTTTAATTTATCTAACGAAATTTCGACTATAAATAATTTTGCACCCCCTCCTCTGCATAACTTTCTAGACTTTTTTGCTTCACTACTCGAGTTATATAAAATAATAAATAAATAAGTAAACGCGTTGTATTCCTTTGAACAGACATGAAATTACACCGTTGTCGTCGTAAATTGGGTTTCTTTTTTTTTTCTTATAAACGCAACCAAAATTTAGGCATTAAATTTTTTAAATCTAATCTTTACCCTTTATCCAACTAACCACACCGTTATCTTTTTTTTTTCACCAACAAGATAAAACATTTGCTGGTGAGAGGCAAAAAATAAAATCAGATTTGAACTAGTGAAACTGTAGTATGTTTCATAATGAAATATTTAGCCATTGTTTGATCATTATCATACTCAACTTCTGGTGACCAGATATTTGTCCCTTCATTCCTTACATGTTGAAATCGTTGATTAACAAATTACCCACAACAAAAAAGCTAGTCTAACCGCGGTGCCAATGATAACAAACAAATTCGTAATATTTAATGAAGATTTTAAAAATAGTGTATTTACTGTTATCAATATTATGACCTGAAGTATTAGTATTTCAATAACTGATGGCGAATACATGATCATCAACTTCAACCATATCATTTTGAGAATTTATAGTAAATGAGATTATTTGAGTTAGTATGAAGCAATAATGGTAAATATCACAGTACATGTGTGGTATTTATGGTAAATATTAGGTAATTATAGTAAATAAGCGGTATTTATTATAATTTAGTGGTTAATATGGTAGTAATTACGGTAAATACTCCGTAATTTTGGTAATTTTATGAATACATATTCACTCTCGCAGTAAATACTTTATATTTCTGCTAAATATCGCATATTTACCAACAAATTTTATATTTGCTGAAAATATCTCATTTTTGTAGCAGTCATTATCATTGTCAGTAATTCTTAGTCGCTTATGATCCATTGCTCATAGTTCCTCTCTTAGCCTAGAAAAGTATAAACGCTTTGTGTGAGTGTGTTACTTTTTGAGGACATTGAATAAACTACCCGCCAACGTTTTAGCAACATTTGTCAAGTCTTCAAAACTTTTTGACCACCTTTTTCCCTCTCTAGGAGTTGAATTAAATGCATGCAATTGTAGTGGGAGATTTGGGTATGATAAACTGGATACACTGTTGTAAAAAGCCAGATAGCGAGAGTAGTTAAATCTGTTCGTATATATTATGTAAAAAAGTTGTTATTAGTACGTACATAAAAGATAAGAAAAGTTAAAGTTGTTGGTTTTCTTTTTTACGAATAAAAGTTGAGAAATCATCGATATTCTTCTTATATACATCAATACGATGAAACACTAGTTAAGTGAAGTGCGCAATTTCTTGCCACCTCATAATTTGGCGCCCGAACAGGGACACGATATTCAGATAGAAAATTTCAACCGAATAAAACGAAAAATACCGGAAAAAGTCAAGCCCACAAGATAATAAAAAACTCGAAGAAGCCATCAAAGATACTATGTCACTGACAGAAAACAGAACAGCCATAGAAAGTGCGAAAAAGTACATCTCATCAAGAGGACGTATAACGAAAGCATTAAATTACAACGAAGATAGAAATGATGAACAAGATAATGACAACACGATCAAAAGCAACCGATCAAACAGAAAATAAGAAAAAACACAAAACCATTGACTATATCATATTAGAAAAAATGTTAAACATACAAAAAAAGGCCATAGGGGCAAGAGTGACAGATTTACTAGACTAGGAGAAAACTGATAAGAATTACGTCGTTTACGAAGTCAAATTAACAGAGCGAGCCACCAAAGAACAACAACAGGTCCATCAACAAAACAACATTAAACATTTGGCAACAACGCTGTTCTGAAAAGATGTTAAATTCAAATAAAGAATCAAATATTCCCAGTAGATTTTGTGGGGCAATCGGGTCCCCGAATAATTCCCATATTAGAAATAATTTCAAAACCTACTGTGTATATTGGAAGGGGCATATGTAGTGGGAGATTTGGGTATGATAAACTGGATACACTGTTGTAAAAAGCCAGATAGCGAGAGTAGTTAAATCTGTTCGTATATATTATTATGTAAAAAAGTTGTTATTAGTACGTACATAAAAGATAAGAAAAGTTAAAGTTGTTGGTTTTCTTTTTTACGAATAAAAGTTGAGAAATCATCGATATTCTTCTTATATACATCAATACGATGAAACACCAGTTAAGTGAAGTGCGCAATTTCTTGCCGCCTCACAATGTTTTCTAATTAATTGCAAACTTCTGTACTCTTACATTTGAGGCAATTATAAGATAATCCATATGAATCATTTATTAACAAGCAATTTTTCAAGTCCTCAAAATGTCATACAATTTTGATACACACAAACATCCTGAAAATATGTACAAAAATCCTACATACACGATGAAAAAGTCCTCATAACATCTGCAAGATGTTCACATAATAGTCATAAAAATATGCTTCTGGCATCACCAAAGGCTCAAAGAAAAGAAGTGGGTGTATTGAAAATCAGTCAGAATGGAAAATACCAGTGAAATGCTGCAATGCAAAATGTCAAGCAACAATCTTTTCATGATTAATAGAAAATAAATTGTAAATGTGCTCAAAGTGTTTATACATAAATGTGTAGGTCCTTAAAAACACCTCATCAAAAAGGTGACATTTTTGAAAAACCCCAAAGGGGAACAATAAAAATTTCCCAATAATGATCATTTTGAGTTCAAATATGTATGATAATTTCATTTCCAAAACAAATTTTCAAAGCACTATTCGTTTAAATTTTTGAATTTCAAGTAAGTTCTGCAAGTTTAGAAAATTGAGTCAAGGGACTGAAATTTTCAACACATCCTTTTGATTATAGGATAAAAAATTCTTCCACCAATGATCGTAGGCCCTAGGCTCAGGCAGTAGTAGGCTTCAAATTTGAATAAAATTCATCAAATTCATGCTTTTCACTTCCCAGGTATCATCTGGTCAAACAAAATTCCAATTTTAGTATGAGCTGATTCAGGTTCTCTCAACTTGATAATATGATTTTAAACTCCACTGGGATACCTTTCTATATGTTTCAAGCATAACTTCAAGTATCTCTTTGTGAATTTATTGCAAGGTGTATAATTAATTTTTTAATAAAAATTTCAGGAGTTATTAAATCTTTGGTGGAATTATGATTTGACCCAAAATATTGCGCTCAAATGAGGCACTATGGTCAAATTTAACGAAATTCATCTTAATTTGAAGCCTCCTGTTGAAATCCTGCAAAACACCAACATTGATAACATAAAAAAATCATAAAAAGGCAATTTTTGGGATGTATTTATCTGAAAGAAGTTCAATGGAGGGAATCATCTTGAAATTTTCATGAATGCAGGATAGTTTAAGAAACGAAATGAAAACAATTCACTGTTTAAGCTGATTTTTTTTATCGCAAAATATATTTTTATTTTGTCACCTAAAATCAACTTCTATACAACTCAACATGACACAGGCAATTTTATCAATGTTAAATTCGTGCTTATGGTATGCGGGTTTGGGTACCATCTAAAGAAATATTCTTTCGCAGCTTTTGCAAAAGATTCAGTATACATGCATTAATGTGCTTGTACAGACAAAAGTCATACTCTAAGATATGTAAAATTTTAGAAGTGTCGCCGAGCCATCTACACAGACTTGTTTTTTCTCTCCTCTACACTCCAATTCATCTTCATCCCTCTCGCTTCATGGTAATGAATTAATGCCAGCCTCGGAAATTGATCTAAATTGGTGCAGCCATGGCCCTTCATCCAAGGTGCTCGTAAAATTCGATGATTCGTTAAAGCTTTAAATTTATTACGTCTCGTCGCCGTCTTTGTCCTCGCTTTTCCAACTACGACTACGCAAAAATACACACGCACTCGTATTTTCGTGCAGATTTAATAAAAAAAATATATGATGGAAAAAATATGAGAGCAAACTTTGAACTATGATTTCGTTCTATTCATGCTACAGAATCCCTCAGAGTTCGTTGCTGAGTTGTTTTAGAAATTAGGGATTTGAAAATCATTGTTGTTCTGCTTATAGAAAGAATTTACCCTAATTACTTCATTTTAGAGAAAATGTTATCGAGTTACTGATAATTACTGTAATTATTGTTGATAAATCCGTATTAAATGTTACTGCACATAGTAACTGGTCTTGGAACAGATATTTGTTTGCCGTAATAACAACAAAATAAGAAGTACATGTCAATAGAGAGACAATTTAAAGTTAAATGCAAGTACCTCGATACATCTATAAAACAGCACCACTGTCTCCATCCCTGTCCCCATTCCAAATGATTCAATCCCAATAAAACAATATATAAATTACAAGTATTTGTAACACAAATTCAAATTCTTCGAGGAAAAAGAATTCTTCACAATACAAACAAGCTAGCATTAAGACGCCAAAAAAGAATCAAAAGGATGTAAGGCGCAGAAGAAATGAGAAGGGATTAATATATATGAGGAACCTATTGTATGCACAGAGCAGAGCCGTAGACACTTGGAAATATAATAAAATTCTGTCATCGTTTCTTCGTCGTCATCACCCTCGCCTCGATATTATAAACTGAAAAGGAGAAGAAAAAAAAGACGTCGTTTGGCTGTGAATGGAAAAATATCGCATTTAAAAGTTTCCCTCGGACTGAAAGTTTTTTTGTGTGTGCATGTGCGAGTATGAAAAAGGGAAGATGGGGTGCGAAAAGAAAGCACACCGTGTGACATTTTTATTCGTTACTATCTTTTCTGTTTTCTTTTTTTTCTCGGCATATTATAGACGAAAGTTGTTATTGAGAGAAGGGCCCCAACCATCATCGCGTTGAAAGACATCATTAATTTATTATTTATAAAGAAGGACGCCCATTTTCGATGGCAACTTATGAGAAAGTTGTGGGTAAAGAGAGCAAAAGTTTTTCCTGCTTTTACTCGTTCTTGCTGGTACCTCTACCTATAGTATGCATTCGTTGTATATATGTACATGATGCTATATAAAAGCGAAAAATACGATCGATGGATTTTGTGTGGTCTTTTGACATATACCTACCTACCTACCTACCTACCCTTAGTTGCATAACACACACATGCCGGTAAGAAAAAAACTGACGCCTTTATTAGGGCACTACGCTGACACGTGACTTTCATCCTAATACTAATCTTGTTCACAAATATATTGAATGATGTAACGCATTTGTACAAACAGAAAGGTTTCTTTCACTTTTGTTCTCTCGCATTCTTTTATTTTTATTTTTTTTTTGCAATTTCATCAAATTCTGGAGTTAATTTCGCTATAAATTGTACAGTCAAACTTTGTTCATCATATGTGGTTCAACATTTCAACTAGAATATTTTCTAGAAAAATTTAAAACACTAAAAACCATATCTGTAATAACAATTACCACCATATTACAAGATTTACCATATGATTACCAATTTAACAACTGCTTTAGTGGTAAATTACCATTTATTTAAATACTGAGAATTACATCAATCTTACTGTCATTACCATAAATTAGCAATATTAACCCCGCATAGACAACTTGAAAAAACCAACGCGATGCCAAAACCAGCATTTCATTACATTGTTACTTGTACATGTATCTCAGTTATTAATAGTACAAAATGCACACAACATGCAACAAATGAATAATAGCCTCATGAACAATATTTAAAAATAACAAACACATAGCATTACACATAAATTATAAATACAAATAGATAAAACTCACCTAATCGATGTTTGTTTGCTTTAATGATCGAATTTCATGGATTGAAAACCAAAGGAATTGTAGCAAATTTGATCAAACTGCAAAAAAATAGGAATATTAAGTTACAAATGCCTCTTACTTTACACCACATACATAAAACAACGCGATGCCAAAAACGGCATTTCATTGCATTGTACAAATAATCTCGATTTTAGTGTTCTGAAGAAGGTTATCGGAGATAACCGAAACGTTGACGTACTGTTATAAAATCTATGTCGTATAATTGCCTTCTAAATCATTAAATAAATAATAGTCTCATGAACAATATTTAAAAATAACAGACACATAGCATTACACATAAATTATAAATACAAATAGATAAAACTCACCTAATCGATATTTGTTTGCTTTAATGATCGAATTTCATGGATTGAAAACTGAAGGAATTGTAGCAAAATTGATCAAACTGCAAAAAAATAGGAATATTAAGTTACAAACGCCTCTTACTTTACACCACATACATAAATTACATGGAAACATACAAACCAAGCAACGCAGGAGATATCACATTCGCAAGCAAGTAAAACAGTCCAGTCATTCGCAAACCAAAGATACAGCTAGCAACAAAAGAAATGAAAGTACAGAAGAGGTAGTAAGAGAACACTCAGGGAACAAAGGATCAGGTAACAAAGGATCAGGCAACAATGCAAACGATTTCTGCTAACAGATATATATCCCCTCCATAACCTTACTGCAACATAAATCATATCCACAAGCCAGATTTTACCCCTTTAAGGTTAGTTTGATGGGTGGCAGACGACACACTGCTGATCTCAGACAGCCTGGGTGGACTACAAAATATGTTACTGCAGGTGGCAGGTGTCAGCCTAGAATGTACATTGGAAATAATAGAGACAAAAACAAAATGGACGATAGTGCATAAAAGGAAGGATGCACAGTCAATTGAAAACGATTGTATAGAGGTGGGTAACACAGAAATCAAAAGGGTTGACAAATTCCTATATCTGGGCATATGGTTCCATGAAGAAGCTTATCAATCCATAGAGATCAAAATGAGAACAGGAAAAGCTAAGACTGTGTTCAAGAGCATGAGGAATATTTTCGCAAGAAAAGAAGTGGATTTCAGCCTACAAGTGAGACTGGTCTGGTGCTATGCCATGCCTGTGCTACTATACAGCATGGAAAGCTGGGTACTGTGGCGCGGATTAGAGAAACGCATACAGGCGCTAGAAATGTTCATTTACTATACCCTGGGCAGACAAAGTTAACAAACCAGGAGGTGTTGAGACATATATCCAAAGAATGAGAACTACTAAACATCAAAGCACATAAATTGCAATATCACAGACATGTCCACAGAAATGAAAAATACACGATGTTCCAGAATGTACTTGAGGGGAAATAAAAAGCAAAAGAATAGCAGGAAGAAGAAAGCTGTCATGGGAGGCGGATTTGAGAAGACTGTTCTGATATTTCCTGGCAGAATTGTTCCACAATGTAGCCAACAACGTGGTGATAGCCATGATAATTGCCAAACTCTGGTCAAAGATGGCGACATCGACATAGAGAAGAAGAAGAGAGTAAGTTCTTGGAAGAAACCAAGAACTTAAAATATACCAAATTGCATCAGCCTTACCTCAATAGAAAGGAAAATGAGTGACGCAAGGAACTAAATTGAAAAATGATGAGGATCTAACTAATAAAGAGCTACGTTTTCAGGGCTATAATGGGATGTATTGGAGCTATGTAGTAAAATATCCCAAATAGCACATCTGGAGCAATTGCTGAATTTACATTTCAAAATTCAATAAGCAAAGAGCAGCTGGGAAAGACAAACACCTGATTTTTAATTCTTCGAGGTTAAATTATTGAAAACTAATCTTTCCACCTTCAATTCGCACACGAGGCTGATTTTTTCATCAGTTAAACAAAGTTTGATTCTTAGTTGATTGGCTTGTAAGAATTATACAATTTTTAACCTGTATTTTTTGCCTGAAACTAAAAATCATTCTCAGCTTGATACTGACCAAAATCGATCAAATATGAAAAATAAGACAAAACAGGCTGTGGATTTGATATTCTGGAGTGGGGATAACCTCAGGTCAAAATTCAGTTGCGCCCAAATTTTGGGTAGAGGGTAGCAAAGGGCTAAAATTGTACAAATTTTTCCTTTCTGACCAAATGGATAAACAATCCAAAGTTGTATGACATCCAAAAATCAGCTTCTTAGGTCAATTAGGAGGATAGATAAATGAGAGGTTTTCCCTTTTTTGACCTTGTAAAAGGGTTGTTCCTCCACTATTGGTTCTTACAAATTGAGCTAAGAAGTTGAAATTTGGTACATAGACTTAGTACATGCTATAGATATGCTTTTTGGGCGTATCAGACCATGGTTTGAGTTTATCCTACTCATATCTCCCCTTCAAATCAGGTCTGGGAGGTTGAAATTCGTCACGCAGATATAATAGCTCTCCTAGATGAGCCTTTTGAGAGTTTCGACACCCCAAATTGCAACATGGGGCTGAAAAGTTGAGGTCTTATGTGACAGCTTTCCTGATCCCAACCTGTGTTTCTTTGTCACATTCAAAAATCTCAGTTGGTATGCCTTTGAATGGCAAAAAAGTGCTGCATTTTAGCAATTTTTGGTAGAGAGATTATCTATATTAGCTTTGCATTTCAAATGAACCCTCAAACGAGAAGGTTAATTTTGCTATGGACTTAGTCTACAATAGCACCCTGTATCACAATATATTCTTCTCATTAGCTTAAAATAACCTTTGTGAACTCAGCAAGCCATGTGGAAGTGGCTGTCTTTGAAACACCCTTTTATAAGTATATACCCTTTACATGTGTCTAGAGCAGTCCTTCAGACCAACTTAAGTAGTGTCGTTCGTTTTCTTTTGTTGTGTTAAGGTGGGACTTCGCGTTGCAAAGGTAGCATACCCAATCTCTAAGGTAGTTTTTTTTTAGACAAATTAATTTTTCCATTTTTCCTTGTTTTAGAGTTGATAATGAAAAAGAATTAAGTAAAATACACAGAATAATATTAATATGAAATAATAGAACAGTTGAATCCATTCAGAAGATGGCTCAATCGAAATTTTGGCTGTTTTTCAGAAATTTCGACCATATCAGTTCTGCTGGAAGTTTTTGCAGGATTTCTCGAAGACGATTGAATGGAATTCGGCAAATTTTGGATATGTTGTAGAAAACAACACCCCCCTCCCCCTGACATGTGTACAGAGCCCTTTTTCGGATTTTTTTTTCACCGAGCGAGAATATTATCGTGCTAAACGAGAACACTTTTTCCGAGTTCCTCCAAGCTTAAATAATTTTGATGTGAAGTAAAAAAAACTCAAAATTCGAAAAAAGGGTTGTATACATCTTTTATTTTCTACTATCTCACCTACTTTGGTCCATACGTATACCTACATACCAAAAGGAACATAATTCTATGCAAATTTGAAATTTTCAAAAAGTCGATTTGAAACTGACTGCAGAACCACTCAACTTGTACATCCGAATAAACTCGACCACAAAAAAAATGTAATTTTGAACTCTTTGTATGTTCATTTCAACATCCTCTATCTTCTACATCCGGGCAAACAACCATTTCATTCCAATTAACCACTCCTCTCACCGTCAGCTTTTCCCTTTCTCTGTCTAAAGAGAAAAAGACGAACTTTACTACGTTAACAGTTTCCTACGTTACCTTATCCTTAAATTACACCAAACTACATTTTCTTTTTTGAACCTCGCTGGCTGGAAAATTAATCTTAATAAGACCACGTAGCTACCACAAACATACGAACGTATACGTACGCAGTACGTAGTATACATCGTAAAATGCTTACTTTCAAAGTAGATCCATTTAGCTCGTTACAGTGGCATGGCTCGACACATGAGAAAATTTATTTTGGCAATGTTGTCGTTGGTGTCGTTAATATGACGTCATAGAATGTCCTAAATGCCGGATGCGGACGAGATTTTACGTTGTATTGTTTTCAAAGATGCAAGACCAGAACGCCGGTCAGCCGGCCGGCTCAACGGTTAGTTCAACTTACGTATAAAATAATTGGATTCGCGGAGCTTGCTAAATTGATGGCGAATGGTGGAAAGGAGGGAGATCGGCTCGTAAGAAGGAAACGTTAATACTGTGTGGGTTAGTAAACTTTTCAACAATATGGAAAGTAATTTGGCAAAGCGAGTTGCGGCGGAAACACAAGACTCGAATACGAGAAACGAGTAAAAACGAACAACAACAACAACTGCTGTTAACGAGAAAATGCAAACATCGTATTGGCTGCGCGATGACTAAGCAGCTGTAAGTATGGTATATGTTGCCGAGTAAAAAAAAAATTCATCATCGTACACGTTACACATACCACAGCACATGCACACACACAAACTACCCAGGCCTACGTGTAAATGTGTAATACACACGTATAAGACATGACCGAAAGTGCCAATGCGCAGTAATTGGCATAAAATGTTTTCTTGTTTGTTCTACGGCCCATATAACCGTGTTCTTCTTTCAAAAAATTTGCTAAAAAATTTATAACGCGTGTAACCTGCTCAATGCTCATTGGCAATATCCCACCGGCTCGAATTCTAAGTGCCATAAACATGTATTAAGCGAAAAAAAAAATGACCGATGAATGTGTTAAGCAGCCTACCACGTAAAAGTTGAATTTCTTATGGGAAATTATTTTAAGATTAAGAGTCATCTCTTCTAATCATGGTGCAATTATTTGTTACATTATTGACTTCATAGGAATTCGAAGTATCGATTGAAAATATCCATTATAACTGTACATACCTCTCACCACAACCCCCTCCCCGCCTCCCAATGTCAAGAAAGCAGTAAATACACACGATTTACAATTGGCTTGTGGAGGTAGAATACTAATAGATTTCGGCCTTGTAAAATAAAATTGAAGATCTTGAACATATTTGTTTGGTGGCTGGCTCATATAGGGTGCACCACTGGCCGTTGGCCTTGGTG
>FIZR01013509.1:0-14348 GCA_900060175.1 Ferrisia virgata | reverse complement strand
TGGTGGTGAGAGTTGATGGTGAAGAATCTGAAGCTTTTCAAGCGGAGCAGGGGGTGCATCAAGGATGCATGTTGTCCTCGCAGTTATTCAACATCTGTGGTGAGCATATAATTCACGAGGCTCTTGAACATTGGACTGGTGGTATTTCTATTGGAGGAAGAAGAATCTCTAATCTGCGATATGCAAATAATACCACCATGATTGCTGCGGAGGAAAAAGAAATGGCGTAACTCGTCAACCTGGTTAAGATAGCCAGTGAAAAACTGGCACTTCGTATTAATGCATCGAAAACGAAAGTCGTGGTGGTCGATCGGGCCAAGTGTCTTCCAGTTTCTACAGCTCTCAGCGAATACGAAAAGGTCAATGTTTTCGTATATTTAGGCTCCATCGTCGAAGCAGATGGAGGCTTGTCGGCAGAAACACAGTGCCGAATCGCTCTGAGCAAATCAGCTATGACCAGACTGCGTAATGTCGCATGTAATAACAAAATCTCCAAAAGGACAAGGAAGAGACTTATACAATCACTTGTTTTCTGTGTTTTCCTATATGGCGTGGAAACATGAACATTGAAGGCGGATGATAAAAGAAGAATCGACGCCTTTGAGATGTGGGTCTGGCATAGGATGCTGGGAATACCTTGGACAGCGGGACAAACCAATATTTCAATCGTCAATGAAGTACAGGAGCCAGTCATGTTAAGTATTTTATGCTAGAGACGCATTCCAGGGTATTTCGGTCATGTGACCAGGAGAGAAGTCTGATATCTCGAAAAAGGCCTTTGTCTTGGTAAGGCCCCTGGAAAAAAAGGGAGAGGAAGATCTCCAATCAGGTGGTCTGACATCATCAAAGCGTGAATGGGCTCTGTGGTAAGAGCTGCTTCACAGAAACAGGATCGTGATAGATGACGCGCTATTTTAGGTGCAATATGGTCCTAAGCGACTGGGACCTACTGATGATGATGAGTCGTGTCAGAACTATTTCTGGTAACTTTTTTTTTTCAAATTTTGTACTGTTATAGAGCCGGATTGATATTTCTGCAAGGGAAAGAGGCTTGAATTTTTTACCACGTTCTTTTGACCCCACTTCACAAATATTGGGTCCTATTACGTTTAAATTTTCGAAAAAAAGTCAATAACGACTTACGCTGCCTAATACTCACGAGATTGATTTAAAACTACGAACAGTGGCTATGTTGACTTACTTTTTTCTGTCCAACCTGCTCAGTTGAACTACTTGACCAGATTGAATATATTCTTATTAACTCAGTTTACATTTCATCGTTGAGTCAGTCGTAGCCGATATTTTAGAGTTTTATAAGATGATTTTCGATTGTGTGTGTATTTTTTCGCGCAAAAAAACCCACCCAAAGAAAAACTTTGAAAAGTTAATTATCATTTAAATGTCTTGCAATGAAATTGCATAACTACTATTCGTTTATGGTAATCTCGTTTGAAAAAGTAATGTAACAGCGTGTAAATGAAATTTGCTATCTTTTTGTTTTCCCCTGCATGAAATTTTCATAAGTATCTCGTAAGAAAAGAAGGAAAAAAAACGCCCGAAGCAGTGAAAATTAATGCATTGTTTTTTTTTTTTTTTGCAAACGAAACGACTTGTTCAAAGTAGCTAATAGATTTTTTTCAATTCGAAAAAACTTTTTCACTTTTTCTTGCTTTTGATTCGCGTTTCTATTGTATAAGGAAGCTTATTTTAAAAATTTTTGATGACTCGGATATGAGTAAAAATGATTTTACTTAATACCTACCTACCTACCTACCTACCTACCTACCTACCTACCTACTTTTTCTTCTTTTTTTTTTCACGTATAACTACAAAATGTAAGTTTTCAACTCGTACTTCCACTTGTGAACGTCGTGTATTGTTATAAGTTTTCAGTAAATCAAGCCAAAGGCAGCAGTGAAAAATCTTCCTTTATATTCGCGTCGTCGTTCAGCACATTGGCGAACGTTTTAGAACTAATGAATGACTTCTGTGTTTTTCGCGAAGCGACGCGACGACACTCCAGTTAATACGCGTAAAATCGACCTAGTTCTAAGGCAAAAAAACATTGTATTTGATAGAAAATCTCGGTTTGAAAAGAGTATAGTATTAGAAACGTTTTATACAGCGTGGTATATATATTTTACATTGATATCACCGAATGTATTATTTGCCGACAAACAAAAGAACCATTACAAGATTAAAAGCTATCTAGGTCACTGCATTGAAAAGTTGGAAGTAGAAAATATTGCAATGTCTTGTAATTTCGAGTTCATCTATAGCACATACCTATAATATTGAAAGGATAGAAAAAAAAAAATAATAATAATAAACGAGAAAAAGCGTGCAAAAAAGAATTTTTTTCTTTTTTTTTTTTTCGTTAAACGGTTCGCGTAAGCAAAATAAATTTTTTATATTTTTGCATAAAGAAAAAAAAAAAAGACAAAAGATAAATGAAGACATTTACCCTTAAAAAGTCGCTAAAGCGTGACGATATTCGAAAGCCAACACCTAGGGAGAAACTATATAGGAAAGTATATCGGTGTAACCATTATACGACTCCATTATAAATACTCATTAAAGCCCTCGCCATCGCCAGCTGATTCTTAATTTTATGGTATTCGTTATCGTCGCTGAAGTACTACTGGTGGCCCGAGTATCATCACGAAAGATATATATTAAAATTAAGCTCGTCTTTTTTTTTTGTGTCTGTGTGTGTGTGTGTGTGTATATACATACTGTGTAAGGTACAGCACAGTATACGTATAGAAGGTACACCGTACTTCCCTCTTTACCCGACACACCCTTTTTTTTTTTTTGAGTTTCTCAGAAAATGATAACTTAAAAGGCAGCTCTCTATTCATCGTGACTAATTTGTAACGTGTCATTTTTTCTGATGTTTGTCGCAGATCTGTAATATGTCTATGAACGGCAGTGTTTTATCTCCATTGCAACGTGATGCGAGCTGTATGTCTGAGTTGAAGTCTACCTCGAAATGCTTGAGAATGCATTTAAATAGTCTATGGTCCATATGGTACGGTATTTTCATCACCTTGTTGAACGGCTACATCGCCTTCGAATGCTCGAAACGATTTTTCGGTAAGTGTCTCGTCGTAATTCCGTACATTACGTGAAACGTGATTCGTTTGACAGCTGGTACTGAACACATATCGTATGGTTTTGTGTCAATTTTTTTTTTCCCACCCTTTAGATTATCTAGATCAGTTGAAAAATGGCGATTCGATGGCTTATCAATATGAACTGCACACGTGTATAGGATTAACCGGATTCTCGGTACTTCTAATACCGTTCTTTTTCGCATCGGCTTTATTTAAAGTCGGTAATTTGGCCAACGACGGTTTCAAACTGGGTAAAAATCTCAGCACGTGTAGTGCCGATTTGCAAAACAGCGTCGTGATCAACGGAAGAAATGGATATCACCGTATGTGGCAACATTGCGGTCCAACCGCGTCGCTGTTCCATTTGATGATGGCGTTTTGTTTCTTGATACCGAAGCTCATCATTGAGGCGAGATCTATACAGACTGGAGTGTTTCCCAAAAGTAAGTACTTGATTACCTGAATTCGATAGTAATGTTAGATTATTCGTTAAGTTGAAATTTGGTTTGAAAACCGTAAGTATCTCGAAGCTCTAATTTGAAATCATTTCTTAAAGAATTTTTGCAGGAATCTGGTGTTTTTAGCCGGATTTTCTATGTCGTATTGTCAATGAAAACCAGGATGACCGGGAAGGGAGGGATATATTAACGAAGTCCGTTTTGCGATCCTAGAAGATCATTAAGACGATTTTCAGCCATGTCAGATATTTATTTTTATTTTATTATTTTTTTTCCTCGAACATTAAAATCATTTGCTCCGCTCGATATTGACCAAAATCACTCTAATTCGGCCAATCGGCTCAGTTTGGTGACAGATTAGATATATATGAGGGAAGATGAACTCGATTCAAAATTCACTCATACCTCAATTTGGGGGAAGGGGGTGATGAGAGTTTAAAAACGCAAAAATTGACCCTCTTTATGCTAATTGATAGAGAATCTAAAGTTGCATAACATATCCAAAAATCAACCCCCTAGGTCAATTAGGAGGGGAGATATGGAGGTTTTTACATATTTTGATCTTGAAAAAGGGCTTTTCTTCCCATATCTGTTCACCAAAATGAGCTAGTTGAAATTCATGTGCTTTTTGAAGGTCTCGACTTTTCAGCCTCATTTCACCCCCTCACAGCCCAAATAATGTGTTTTTTTGGTCGTTTTTTCTTATTTTTTGAGCTTGTTCCTCGCATAACTCTCCTCCAATTAGAGCTAGGAAGCTGGAATTTGGTGTGTACATCTCATTACACCCCCTCACAGCCTCTAATATCTGTTTTTTGGTCGGTTTTTCCTATTTTTTGAGTTTGTGGAATTTTTTCAGATTTTTCAAACGCTAAATATGACCATGAAAGTAAACTTTGAAAATTTTGTAAGGTCGAAAAAATTTTCTCATATCATTACAAGTAGTTTACAGTCCGCTGAATTTTTTCAAATTCTTTGAGTTAGTGGCCTCTTCTGTAATTTTTAAAAGCTGTCGTATTTGGTCAGAAATTGACGTTGAACGAAGGAAAAAACAGCATCGCATTCAGCTTGATTTTCGTGAAATATTACAATAATTATGTGAATTGAATTTCAACATCATTTCCGTAATCAGTGGCTGGGGTAAGGTGAATGTGAGGGAAGTTGGAATGAAGCTAAGAAGTCGAAACCTCCAAAAGATTCATGTAGGACCGATACTAAATCTACATAGCAAATTTCAACTTCCTATCTCATTTTGGTGGGGAAATAGAGGAAGAACAACCCTTTTTCGAAGTATAACGGAGAAAAACCCTCATATCTCCCCTCTTAATTGACTTAGGAGGCTAATTTTTGGATATGTCATGCAACTTCGGATTATCTATCGATTGACTTAAAATGGAACAGTTTTTGCGATTTTACCCTCTTAACCCCCCTCTATCCAAATTTGGGCATAATTGAATTTTGACCTAAAGTGATCCCCACTCTGGAATATCAAATCCTTCATCAATCGAAACCTGTTTACCAAATTTGACCGATTTAGGTCGATAACGAGCTGAGAAAATGATTTTTAAGTTTTGAAAAAAAAAGTTAATAAATTAATATCTGGCATTGCCAAAAATGGTTTGAAAAAAATTTGTTGAAAAACAATGGAGAGTAAAAATAAACAAAAAAACCTCCCATAAAATATCTACAGTTTTCACTCCTCCTCCTCCACCCTCGCCAACGAGATACAAAATCGCGATTACGCTTAAAAATCATCTTCTGTAGTGCTTAAAGCATCTCTTAAAAAAATATTAATTTTGAAACCTAAGGGCACTTCTCTATGTTTAGCCTGCCATGGCCTTTGGACTGTAGAAAGTTTTTGAAATAGCACATCCGAAAAGAAACTTTTTTATACTTCAGCAATGTATGTTGAATGTGGGGGAATGGAGAGGGAGGTATCAAGAAAACCAAGAAGACCAATCTTACATGTGCAGAAAGCCGGGTACTACTTTTTAAGATTTTCATTTTTTCTCCTCGTGAGACTAAAATCATTCACTCTAGACTAAAACTGTTTAAATTTGAACAACTTGCTTGATCTGGCGATAGATTAAGTGTACATGGTGTTCCATCTCAATAGGAAATCCCTTTAACCGGTCACTATGCAACTTATACCTAGTTTATGTATGTATGTTTGTCTGACCTGTGGATTGCAGGTGCAGAGATATGCTCATTTGATGTTTTCCCTTGTAAATTTGTACATCGCATTTAATTATTTTCCTCTCAACAACCGTAAAAGATGATAGGAAGTTCGAGTCTGGCCCATTCTAAGGGAATTTTATGTAAAATTTATCGGTGTAGTAGTTTTCCACCATAGATTGGTGGGTATTTGCAAAGAACACAAAATCGTTGAAAAAATGTATTCAATAATTTCTCAATATTACAGTTTTTGAAGAAATTTTTCAAAAATCTGTCCACACGATCTATTGTTAAGAATTATTTGTTAATCTGAATCGAATAATTTTAGGCTAAATTTGAATTAAATCAAATTATAATTCGAGTCTAGCATGCTTACTTTTAAATTTCAATGATCATTGTAAATAAGCCTACTTGAGCGATTGTGAAGGGAAAGGTTGTCATTTTCTTAAAAACGCTAGTTCCTTGTTTACAGTTGCTTTTTCGATTGAGCTAAGGTGCTTTCAATTGGAAGTTGGACTTATTATTCATTCCTCTCCGTACACTTTACAGAAGTAGATTTTTGTACAAATTTTGATGCGTTTAAAGATGGTTCTTTGCTGGTTCCTGATTTGGCGCCTCTTAAACTTAGCGAGGAGCTGAAATCTTACGTGTACACTTTGCAAGGATTCCAGATGTGTCATTTAAAATTTTGACTATCTCTTTTAAAATCACCCCTGTTTTTCTTCCGTTAATATTATAATCACGAATTGCATCAAATTATGTGAAAATCAGGCTGAAGAATATTTTACTTTATAATTATCACCGTATAACTTAAGATAACAAAAGCGGTTAATGAATAAAATTTTAGAATTCTCAATATTTCGAAATGGGGGGAAGGCTAAAAAAAAAAAATGTCATCCAGAGCTGTTACAATTCGCGGGTTGCATACCCAACATATGTCAGACTTTGTTAACCTAACTGCGTCAAATTACGTAACATCTGTCAAACACACTATAGTCAAGCCTTTTGTTACGGTTGTTGGGTGAAGTTGCGGCTTGTCGATGTGCTAAGAATTTTGTCACCCTGGTTTTCAAGATATGACGAGGGAATTTCATGCAATCTCGATGGTTGCGTTAAAGTTGAAAATTTTATGCGGTAGCGTAGGAAAAACGCAACGTGCGTTAACGCATCTTTTATCTACGTACTCTTGCTACATAAGCATTCAGATGGATAAGGTACCTAACCTTTTGACAAGCCGGATAAGTTCGATGGGAATCGCAAAAGTTGAAATGCTTTTAAGACGATTATATCTGATGTAATGTATCGTACAATTTTGAACACCTTGTTCCATCATGTTGTCAATATTCGTTTACACGCTACCGATACTTTGTCACCTTTGAGTTAGTTTTTTTTTCTCTCGTCGTTAGTCTATATGTACCCTTTTTCTTGTTTTGACTACGATACGTAGTATGCTATGTACTTACCTAGCTAGCTAGCTACTCAGTACCTATCTTTCTACCTACATACGTATATTTATCTTGTTTCGACTCCGAAATGGCATTTTGTCGATGCTACTCACGTTATTTGTTACCGTCATTCGTCGGTCGGAGCCCTTTGCGATATGGGGGATCTGTTTTCAGTATGTGCTGCTGTGTTGATATTCTGCCCGACGCGACGTTTAATTTAAATTGTAAGAATAAGTTTGAAAGATGAATTGTCATAATGTTTACTCTAAACCAAAATACTTGCTTTATCCTTTTTAATGGTTATTTTTGTGGGTGCTCTAAAAGGTGCGTGTAATTTATCACGATATTTGTGTAACTTAACGAGCCTGCGTGGGTCTATCTTTCCTTGTTGGTAAACATAAATTTACAATGTGTAAATCAACAAATTCTCGCAAGTGGTGTATTTTTTTTATTAGGTGAAAAATGGTATGATTGGTATGAGCACTTGAGCAGGTAATCGTTAGCCCACATTCTGTATAATTCAAAAGTAAGAAACGTACAACTGAAGTCTTCCAAATTTTTAGTTGGTATTTCCTTATTGTTTATTTGGTTTGGATTTCTTGTTCTGTTCATTTTTTGCCTAACACGAAAATTGAATTACTTGAAAATAGAGGAATGTGCTTATAGTTCCTTCAATTTTTATTGCAGGTTAAAAAAACACGAGAGCAAAATTTGTTCAACTTTCTGTGTACTATCCATAATTTTTTTTTAAGTAGTTTATTTTGATCAGTTTGTTACAATAGCCCCTTCAATTTTGAAGTTTGTCAAAAAATTAACAGGACAAAATTTGCTAAGTTTTCCATCTTTATTTTTCATCAATTATTATCGCCAAATTGAATTTTTGGAGCATTTTCAAAATCCAATTGTAGAAGCAACACTTTGTGGGATCAATGTAGTACATCCCACTTGTATATACAAAGGCCTATCTATCAATAACTAAGTTCCACTGCGTGATATCTCGGCAAAAAAAAAAGCTAGAAAAATATTTTTCAAACCAAAATATAGCCTCTACTATCTACTATTACCATATAAAATTTTAGTGCAATTGGTTCAGTAGAACAGAAACGAAGACCATGAAACCAAAACAACCCCATGTAAAATACCATTCAAGATGAAACAATGAATAAATAAAGATAAGCAAATTGCATAAATGTTGTAAATGGCTAAACAATTAATTTGTGTCAGTATAACTCCTAAGTAAATGGTATGAAAGTGTCAAAGGTGCAGCCTCGATTCAGGCTAAAGAAGATTTCCAATGACAAACTTTACTTTAAGCAGAGACATAATATAAAAAGTGAATGAGTAAATTTTTGCAAACCGAAATATATTTCCATCACTGATTGCTCTATTTTGCCAGGGAAATGAATATTTTGTAAGAAGTAATGCAGAAAAGGGACGCAAATGGCTTTGAATTTGAAACGTTCACTCAAGAGAGGTACTTCACAAGCTCAAAATCATACAAAGAATGGATGCACATTGTCACAAGCATTTTTTAAATATAAATTGCATCAAAAATAAGGCAAATCATAGAAACATGGTGCATATGACACCTGAATGAATACTCCTGAGGTTGAGAAAATATTTTGAAGATTAGTGAATTCAAAAGCGCAAGACTTTTGAGAATAAAGTTTGTGGCTAGGCAAAACATGTTGGACTGGTTTCTTTTAGACTAGTTAGGTTACATGATCCTTATTGCTGTTCTACTGATGAACTGATTGAAATAAAATTTTGTATGGTAATAAGAGATTCATTGATATTAGTAAATGATGTTTTTGCTCAATTTCAATGATAGTCTGCTGCTCTAAATGCTCATGCTCTAAATGGCTCCTCCTTTCTTCAGCATTTTCATGATATGCTCTGCGTTTTGAGAGGGATTTTCTGTTAATTTGGCAAAATTTGTGGAATTGCACTTTTCATCAATTGAGGATGAATTGAGAGTGCAAAATGAGTGATATGAGGTTTTTTATCCATTTATACAGTTCCTTTTTGATTTTGATGCTCATGAAAGTGTTTCATTCAAACCTGAAATGAGTAAGTAATATGTTACAAAATTTGAAATAGTATTGAATAACAATTTGTCAAAACAAAAGAAAGCGACTTACTCCTATATACTTCTAAATTGTAGTAACTAAGAGCTACATTTTTTTGTTCCTTCTCATCTTTTGAAAATTTGAATGTAATTCTTTTGTGGGGTTTCAAAATTGCTTCTGCATCGTTGATTCATTAATTATTCATAATAAAATAAATAAGAATCCGGTTTAGCAAGACAAATTGATGAAGAATATCGCATTTCATTTCAAACCTCCACTGTAAATCATTTGTAAACTAATGTATTTATCATGGTTTGTTATAACTGCATATTATGATGTCACTTATCAAGTGCCTCTAACTTTATGGGCCATCACACACCTGGTAACGTTACATTTTTTTTCTGAATACGCGCATCAAAAAATTCACATCAAAATAAGAACGTCCTGTTGCAAGCTACTACTACTCACAATGCATGGTAAGTAGTAACAGATGAAGACGCGACATTGTTATTTTGATGCGAGATGCGTGGTACGCAGTAATAGCTGAAGATGCCACATTTTCGTTTCCAAAATCAACGCGCGCAACAAATTAATTCGCGTCAAAACGAGAACATCGCGTTGTAAACTACTACTACTTACAACGCATGGCAAGTAGCAATAGCTGAAGATGCGACACTCTCGTTTTGATGCGAAACGCGTGGTAAGTAGTAATAGCTTACGATTCGACGTTTTCGTTACCAAAATCAACGCGCGCAACGAATTTATTCGCGTCAAAACGAGAACATCGCGTTACAAACTACTACTACTTACAACGTATGGTAAGTAGTAATAGCTGAAGACGTAACATTCTCGTTTTGATGCGAATTTTTCGTTGCGCGCGTTGTTTTTGAAAATGAGAACGTCGCATCGTAAACTATTACTACTTACCTTGTGTTGTGAGTCGTAGCTTACAACAAGACGGAAACGTTCTCGTTTTGGCATGAATTTTTCATTGTGCGCATTGACTCTGGAAAACGTAGCATAACAGAAAGAAATGTACTGCTGCTAGGAGTGTGACAGGACTTAATGTCCAATTCATTTCCACCGTTGTTTTTTCTGGCAGAATTTTTTGACTCATCGTGTCTCAATAACTCCTTCAATTTTTCATTTGGGTAAAGAAGTAATATAACAAAATTTGCTCAGTTTGGTATTCATTACCCTTTCCCATACTTAAAAATCCTATACTATTTGATGCCCCTTTAATTTTCCAGATGAACAGCTTATTTACACATATAACGTGTTTTTTTAATGGTATTTGGTTAGTGAGATGGCAAGAAATGGTTTTTTAGGGAGAGAAGTTGTTTAGACTTATTTTGTGATGGACTGAGGTGAGAGTATGGTATAAAATATATTGCTTTTGGGGGCTTGGACTTACAAAAATGAAAGAAACAGCAACGATACGTATGCCTAAGCGAATTAAGGGCAAAATTTTGAAACGATGGGATTCTGTAACCACTATTTTTCAAGTTTTTCGTCATAAGTAAAGGACTGAGAGTATAAAAAGAACTGCTAATCTTCCGATGGCTACACTTTGTGATGAATTTTTCACAAAGAATTTTTTTATTTTCTCTCTAGATGACCCTTGCATTCCATCAACTTTGTTTCCCTCGATTTGTTTAGGTTTTCAAAGTTTCTCATTAAAAATAATCACGTCATGTTTACGGGAGAGGAAGGGGGCTTAGACACGAGTCAACTAAAGAAGGTTTGTTTATCTTTACCGCTAAAACTTCGCCTAGCTGTACCCTTTGGGCTTTTGGTCTTTTTGAGTTCTCGATGGTTAATTAATCGTTCCCGCGAGTAAAATGAAAGTTATACGTGTAGCGTTGATACCAGGCAATTTGTTTTTCGACGCGGTAAAATAGGTGTCGAGTAATTTGCGTATACATAGGTCGCGTATTATAAACAGTATATATGTGTTTTGCAAAAGGTCGGTCGTGATAATACAGGCGCGAATAGGCTATATACGAAATAAGAATACAAGTATGTTGAAAATAGTGGCAAAGTTGAGGCTATGAAATTGCCTCGTGGGAGTTGAAAAAAAGCGAGCTTTTCTTTTGGAATTTGTTAAGTTTTGGTAACTTCGCGTGCTGGCAAAGTTTTACCCGTCGAGGAAAGGAATTTAAATTCTTGCAGTTTAATAAAAATACAAAAGTTATCTCTAATCCGTGTCTCGAGTTGGTAAATTTTAAAGTATTCCAGGCAAATTCAAGTTTTAAATATTGTAACTTTCGCGCATTGACTATAGATTTAAAATGTCTTTGTATAAGATATACCGCGTTAGATGTTATTTCGAAAAATATTTACGTATTGCTGTTTTTTATGTATGCGTCAAAGTTCACTTAAATCAAATTTACATTTATCATCATTAATTGAGATGTTGTTGATAATTTTGCTGATATGCTTAGTGCTTATTTGTAAAATAGGTGGTTGTTTGCCTGCAGCTTTTTATGGAGATATTTACGTAGGCGGTAGGCACGTAAGGTGCACCTTTACTCGACCTTTGAAAGACCACCGATAGTTATAATACGAAATTTACGACAAATCTGGTACAGGTATAGGTGGTGGGTGCATGGATGATGTTGCAGAATGAAAAAGCTTACCAGTAGTAAGTTTGATGCGCTTAAAAGGAAAACATAATATCACATTCCCGGAGGCATTATAAAAGCTGGCCGGATGAAAGTTAATCTAACGAGTTAGTCATGCATGACTTGAACATCCCAAACTATTAAAGGTATACCTTACCAGTTCCAATTTACTTTACACATTACGTATTCGTCGTATCTTGCGTGCATATTGCTTTTCTCTTATGTTAGTCTGTGGGTCTATGGTCTTGGTATAGCACCTTTTGACTCTCGGCTTTTGGGTTCCTTGATCTTTTGACCTGGAAGCCAGCGGAACTTTTTACAGCTTGATTTGTTGTTGTAGCCTTTGAGAGCTAAATCGAGTATTGTTTACGTTTTACTCGTACATTTCCTTTCTCCGAGCAGCGATCCTCTGCGCCGGGCCGTCGTTGCGAAGATTTACCGCAGTGGATTATTTTAATGGAAATGAAGGCTCGCCAAAGTGTTGCAAATAGTGTGTATAAAGACCTTAGACGACCGTACCAATAACCTTCTTAATTAAGAAGTTGAAAAATTTACCCTCTTTCAGATTGTGTAAATACGCCTTTAAACGGTTTTTAAAATCTTTTGTCATAAGTTACCAACCATAAAGGGTTGGTGTTAGCGTAAACTTTTCTGTACACTTTGCGCCAACTTCTTAACGATTTTTGCCTCGTAGATATTGTCGTATAATGAGCTCAAAGAGTATTTTCCGGGTAATTTCCACTTTTAATTTTTTTCTCTCCTCCGAGGTTTTATTTTTGGAGTTTTCTTTTTTCTTTGTTTGTTTTTGTCTTGTTCCAGCCATCTTCAATGTTATTGTTGCAGTAGTCGAGGTTGCAAAAAAGTTTTATCATAATGTTTTTCTTTTTCTTTCTTTCTTTTTTTTTTTCAACTTTTGGTTATACTTGATTTCGGCGTTGATTTAATATTCTTTCGTATGTACAAACAAACTGGCATTGTAGACAAGTGCGAAAGCACTTATCTGTGTGTTTCCAGAGTCAAATGGGATTTGTTTTTGAGCGATAACTTCTTATTTATTGCCAGAAGTTGTACAGGGTGTTCTGTATGGATAGTACCCCTTCATAATGCAAGGTGTGGCAACTCAAATTGCATGCATGTATAATAGTTTGCCTATTCTTGACGTTGCAGAGGTTCTTTTACATTCATTTGATTTTTTTGATTTATAGAAATTTTCAAAAAATTTTCGGATCTTTGTTCATAATTTATTAAAAATTTGGTCGTAATTACTCCTTTAGAATTTTTTTCAATTGTGTGCGTTTTGAAATAGTGCGTAAAATTTATACGGTATTTTATATCTGAATAAAAGCGAATATGTTTTGCCATAAAAAACAAGTTATAGCACGCATTAATTTTCAATTCATGAATGAAACGTACTTAACCATTTAGTCCTAGTAAGAAATTGGTTAGAATTCGTTATATTTTATGCTCCTTGCAGCATATATTTATACAGCGTACAGTTTACGTACTTTTTTGTCTTTTTTGTTCTCATTCAATAGGTGATATGTTTTATTGAGTCATAAATTTTTAAACTTGAATTTTGGCTTGCGAAACGAGCTTCTTAGCGTTTATGATGATACTGTACCATTTACAATGTTATAAAACTTTCGATATTTTAAAGCTAAAATAAAGAAAATTCTTTTGAATTATGTGTAATAAGGAAGCCACTGAGTAAGCACAGTTCGTGGTTTCATTCAACTAACTCGTTCGAAAACTTGTGACTATGTTTTATTTAAATTATCCTCTGGGTCCTGTATGAGATTCCTACAGTCTCCTAAAACTGGTATTATTTTCAACAAATTTTTTTTAGAAAAAACGTGTCTTCAAGTAAGATAGATTTTTAGATGATGAATCTCCCTGGATGGTTTATAGAGAGGACTGTTTAAAAAAAAAATGTAATTCCACTTCTTCTGAGGAACTTTGGAGACTTAGCATGATTTCAACTTGAAGTACATGCAACAAATTTATATAAAAAAAAAAAACATTTCCTTAACAGCATTGAGGATAGTAAAGGTTCAATGGAGCTAAAAATTTAAAACTCTCGAAAGGCACATAACTGTACATACTTAATGGGGAGTTATGCGAGGAAAAAATATTAGAAATCAGAAAAAACGACCAAAAAACCACAAATTTAGGACTGTGAGGGGATGTAATGAGACTGAAATGCCGAGGCCCACAAAAGGAAGAACTAGGATCCCTAATAAATGTACATACCTAATTTCAAGTTTCTAGATCAATTTGTAGGGGAGTTATGTGAGGAAGAAACAAAAAATAAGAAAAAATAACCAAAAAGCTGCATATTTGAGGCTGTGAAGGGGTTTAATGGGGCTGAAAAATCAAGATCCCCGAAAGGCATATTTAGACCCTTTACTGAATGTACATACCAAATTTCAACTTCCTAGCTCATTTTGGTGGGGAGATAGGGGAG
>FIZR01013502.1:0-16784 GCA_900060175.1 Ferrisia virgata | reverse complement strand
CATATTTTCGAATTCAGCGCGAAATTTTAACCCATTTCAATAGGTCGCATGAACAATTTTGGAACGAAAAACGTCAAGTTGAAATTTGAGTAATACCAATAATTTCGCAAATTTAAAATTTAATTACCACGAATTGTGCGGGTGAAACTCAATCAACTTTGCGGTTTTAGATGTATAAAGATTGGGTGCAACAGATTATGATGAAACAAAATGCAGCCATAAAAATACCAAAAATTCGCCAAAAATACCCAAAAATTACATTCACAGGGCCATAAATTTCTATTGTGCAGATTCTCAGTGGAAAAATAATTTTTTTTAGCATCATCAGCCCATGCATACTAATTGAATACCGCTTTGATCGAATATCAACTTACTTTCTTGACCCGACTCCCTTGTGCTTTAAACTGACCTTCAAATTGCCAAAAACTGAAAAAATGTGGGTACAGAAAAGTCGAGTTGAGTAAAAATCGATATGCTATCCGTAATTTTAATCATTTTCCTGTATTTTTCCACTTTTTAGGTGGTTAGGAAGGTACTCGGAGAATGCGAAAGTACCCACAAAAATAAGTGAATATTTATGCTCAACGACTTCAAATTAGTAATGGTTAATACGTCAATTCATTTTTTCAATTTTTTTGAATTTCGACCCTATCGATGGTGTTGGTGGGGGGAGGGGCGTTTAGAGGGATCGGATAAGAAAAATAAGCCGATAATCAAATTCAACATCCTCGAATTAGTAGAAATCCATATGTCACGTTACTTTCACAATTTTCTCAAATTTTGATCAAAATTGAGAAATCATGTACTTTCACCGATGCTGAGATCTTATTTTGAAAATTGATTAGTTAAAACTGGCATAAAAAGTTCCATTTGTGATAATTTTTTCAGATTTTCAAATGATAACATTCGACCTTTATACTCATCATGAAAAGTTAAGCTTTTATCTCAAAAGTTAAAATTTGAGCCTTCAAAATTTTGAACATCGATTTTGAATCTCCAGTAAATTACCAGTAAAACATCGCAAACTGATTTAAGCTAAGTCTAACTTATCTTGAAACACGAGCTTCCGAAGTTCCTTAGTTCGATGGGTAATTGCAATTATTCAAAAATTGTAAAGACAAGCCCCCCCCCCTCAGCCACCTCTCGAAATAGCGGTGATTTTTTGCCAGACCACCGAGAGAAACTCGCAAAAAAAAACTCGAGCAAAATCGAAAGATCCGAGTTTATTTCTAACTCAAAAAAATCTTTTGAGATGATTTAAGAGCTTGAGATTTTGAACCATTCAAGGGTCAGGGTAAAATTTCTGCATCGCAGTGTGAGGGGGTATTGCAAATATCCCATTACATTTTGATTTTCAAAAAAAAATTCAAAAGCCACCCTCTGTACTGGTTCAATGTTTCATTTTTGTTCAGTTTCGCAAAATTTCAAGAACATTTGACCCTTCCCTCCCCCTAACTCCTCCACCTATTCTCATAGTTGGTGATAAAATCATTTTGAACAATGCCAATGTTTTTCTTTTTTTGAATCTTTCCTTGTACTGGAATATCGTGAAATTATGTTGTTAAAATATTAGATTTCCATAAAAATACGATAAAATTTCTCAATTTATGACAAAAAATTTTCTTTCGAGCCTATAAAATTATCTTTTAAATCATTGAAACTCATTTGAAAGCCGTAAACATCATTTCAAAAGTTGTAGAAGTTATCGGAACTTTTCTTACAGTATGAATGAAAAGTTTTTAGAAAGTTGCTTAAAATGTTGTAAAATAAGTAGGCCTATTATATCGTTTAAAAATTTAGGAAAAAGAGGGTTAAAAATTAAGAAAATATTTTCACTGTCAGGTAATGCTGTAAAGTCACAGTGAAGTAAGTTGCCGTTTTTTTCCATGTATGTGGATACTTGAAAATTTTGGAATATCAAGTTTTTTTGTTAATGTCTTATTGTAATATTTCTGTTCAACGTATTTCCCTTGCAAATGCCAATAGATCTGTATGAAATTTTTAAAAACTAGAATCACTTCGTTGCCAAATTTCGACTTTTTAACCTTTGGAAATAAAAAATTAATCAAACATTAAATTTTCAAAATAAAAAAGCAAACCCATGTTGATAAATTTTTTGAATTTTCAACCTATTAATTTTTAGGTACAAATTTTTGTTTCCTGGCAAATAGCTTGGAACTTTTTAAAATTACATTTCAACTAAAACAGTTCAACTTAGCAGTAATGGATTTTTACAGAATTGAAATAACTCCACATTTCATTGAACCATTTGAAATTAAAATTTTACCTATTTTCTTACTATCAGAATTTGTAAATTAATTTTTTTTAGCCTAATCTTCTGTGTCATATTGTCATAGGGAATATTAACAAAATCCGTTTTGGGTTCCTAGAAGACCTTTACGACCATTTTCGGTCATGCCAGATATTCATTTTTAATTTTTATTTTTACCTCCAAAAGTAAAAAATTATTTGCTCAGCTCGATACTGACCAAAATCGATTAAATTTGGGAAATAGGCTTCGATTGGTGAGCTATTTGATATTCTGGGGTGAGGATGACTTCGAGTCAAAATTCAGTTATGCCCAAATTTGAGGGAGGAGGTGCTGAGAGACAAAAACCGCAAAAATTGTTTTTTTTTTTGAACTAATCAACACACAATCTAAAATTGCCCAACGTATCCAAAAATTAACTTCCTAGGTTAATTAGGAGGGGAGATATGAGGGTTTTCTTCTTTTTTTTACCTTGAAACATAGCTGTCCCTCCCCTGTTTCCCTCTCCAAATTGATCTAGAAAATTGAAATTTGGTTTGTAGACTTCGTAGAGACCGTAGATATGAATTTTTGGGGGTTTCGACTTTTTAGCCTCATTGCAGCTCCTCACAGCTCGAAAAATGTAGTTTCTTTGTAGGTTTTTATCATTTTTTGTGTTTGTTCCTCGCATAACTCCCTTTCAAATTGAGCTAACAAGTTGAAATTTGGTATGTACATTCAGTAAGGATCCTAAATGTGCTTTTTGGGAGTTTCGACTCTTAACCTCTTTAGACCCTACCTCGTACCAAAGATTAGGAAAAAAGCATCGCAATTTAATTCATAAAATTATAGTATTTCATAAAAATCAGGTTGAAAAAGCATTAAGATGTTTTTTGTTTTTTTAATTTCCAACAAGCAGGAATGAAAAGGCTACCTTCACCCGTTAGGAATTATGAAACCAAATTTTAGAATAAGTAATCAAATATTGGCAATGACCTTAAAAAATAAAATGAATTTTTTTGAATTTTATGGTTCACGAAGGGGTGGCATAGTCGCCTACATGGGCGCGTAACCCCTTGTATTGAAATTCCATTCAACGGTGTTATGGCATGTGGAGGGAAATCCTAAACTCGAATGATCTTTTCATTAACTTGATTAATTGAAGCATTCCAACTTTGAGCTTCAAGATTTTCAGGTATAGATTGAAATGATTCTCATCTCAAAATTAGAGCGGAGCTGTGCACCAAAAAGATTGCATTATGAAAATTACAGGAAATAATTTAAAAGATTTTAATTTAATTAGTACGACTAAGTACATGAGTATGAAATGAATCATTACAACCCTGAGTTACAATTAGGGTGAGGGTAAATCGAGGCTAAGATATTTGAATAAATTTTTAGAAATTCATTCCAATAATTTGAGTTTATTCCAAATATCGCTCTCTACATGGCTCTAGTACACTTTTAGTAACAAAAATTCCAAAACGGGGGGCGGGGTCGTTTGAAATTCAGTCCACCGGATGATATAAATGCTCAAAGTACATTGCCTTTAACCCGATTATCCCCATCATCACCTCCTATACTATCATAATTCAAGATTTTAATGGTTTATCTACTTTTATGTAGTCATATTACACGCATTAGATTTTTGTTAATTTTCACAACTGATTCCATTAACCCTTTTCTCTTCTACTAAACTTAAGAACAAAGGATCGCTTCGCGATACCTTTTTAGCATGATTTTCGTGGCATATTACAACCATCAGAATTGAAAAAAAGCATCGTTTTGAGATGCTTATTTCCTAATCAGCATTGCAAGTAGGAAGGGTTCAGAGGAGCTTAAAAAATCGAAACCCCCAAGTACGTACCTAATTTCAAGTTGCTAGCTTAATTTGAAGGGGAGTTACGGGAGGGACAAACTCAAAAATAAGAAAAATCGTCCAAAAACCCCCTTATTTAGAACTGCAAGGGTTTGAAATGGGGCTGTAAAGTCGAGACTCCCAAAAGGCACATCTGGAGCACTTACTAAATGCACATACCTAATTCCAAGTTCCTGGCCTACTTTGGAGGGGAGTTATGCGAGGAACAATCTCAAAAGATGAGAAACAACAACCAAAAACTCACTTCTGGAGGCTGTGATGAGGTGAAATGGGAGCTGAAAAGTCGAGACTCCCAATAAATGTACATACCTCATTTCAACTTCCTAGCTCAATGTGGAGGGGAGTCATGCGAGGAATAAACTCCAAAAAATAAGAATAAACGATCAAAAAACCACATAGTAGGGGCTGTGTAGGGTTGAAATGGGCCTGAAAGGTCGAGACCCTTCAAAGGCACATCTAGAGCCCTTACTAAACGTACATACCTAATTTCAAGTTCCTAGCTTCATTTGAAGGGGAGCTCAAAAAATGGGGAAAATGAGAAAAAGCGATCAAAAATCACTTTTTTGGGAATGTGAGGGGGTGTAATTAAGCTAAAAGTTGTAACCCCCAAAAGGCACATTTAGGGTCCCAGCTAAATGTACATATCAAATTTCAACATCCTAGCTCAATTTGGTGGGGAGATAGGGGAGGAACAGCCCTTTTTTAGGGTCAAAAAGGGAAGAAAACTCCCATATTTTCCCTCCTAATTGACTTATGAGGTTGATTTTTGAATATGGTACGCAACATTTTATTCTCCATCAACTAGCTTGAAAAGGGGCAATTTTTGTGTTTTGATCCCTCAGCACCCCCTCCCCCAAAATGGGGCAAAACTGAATTTTGACCCTAATTTATCATGACTCATATATATCTAATTCTCGGCCAAACAGAGATGACTGACCAAATTGGAGCGATTTTGGTCGGTATCGAGCGGAGTAAATGACTTTAACGTTCGGGGGAAAAAATAAAATAAATATTTGATATGGCTAAAAATCGTCTTGATGGTCTTCTAGGATTTCAAAACGGATTTTTTTGATATCCCTCCCCCCTCCTCATCCGCTATCGGACGATAGACTGCAATAGCCTGGTTTTCATTGATAATATGACCTAGAAAATCAGACTAAAAAAGGTGTGAAAAGTGTTTACTAGCAAATGTGGTAAGCGAGTAGGAAGAAAAGTCTCAAAAATTATCACCTTATATAGACTCTCTGATATTACTTTCAAAATTGTTCAGGTGCAGCATGTTGCCAATTAGAGGTTTAAATTAGGCAGAAATTTTCGCAAGTATACAGTATGTGCTTTGCTCACCCTACTCGTATAGGTCGTTGAAACAAACCTTGAAGATTTTTTTACACCGCCAGAACGACGAGCGAAAAAAAAGGGCGCTAATGGTGCGACGTAATCGGGGGTGAAATTAACGTAACTTCGGGGTAAAACACCATCTACCTACATAGGTGCGGTATGAGGCGTGGGCGCGACTGCAGCTTGAAGGAAAGATGCTGAGCAGTAGAAAGGAGGAGGATTCTTTTGAGATGGTAAAAAGAAGTGGAATTAATGGAATTGTTAATTCTTCGTTCAGCCGAGGCGATTGTGTAACAAGCTACGGTAAGTTGAAAGTTTTCTTGTAGTCGAGATTAAGACCCAGTTTTTTTTCCTTACGCGCCGCCGAAGAAAAGAATATTTTAAAAAGTCGTATTGTATTCGGTTCATCTTAGACGTTTTCGTCGTCGTCGTCGTCGTCGAGAAGGTAAATTAAAATAAATAAATCAACCGACGAATTGATTATCGTATACGATGGTAATGGCCGAATGAAAGCTCGTCGTAAAGTTTGCGCGAATAATCAAACTTGTGCTGTTTTACAGCGATGCTGGCGATGGTGGGGCACCGTACCTGCCCTACCTATACATGCATCTGTAGTTGTAGATATTTTTGAAAAAGAAGCTACAGAATTTACCAAGTGGTCCGGAAAGTTGTATTAAAAATTTATTTTTCGCCATGTCGAAGTCAAGATTTAAATAGCGTCTTGGGTGTAAAAGCAGCGACAAGGAAGGAATACGTAGTCGTAGGATTACAGGATACACCACACCTATTACCTACCGATACCGTGCACGAACGTAAACAAGAAGAAAAAATAGTATAGTCGAATTACTGCCCAAAAAAAGCCTTCTGCTCGCACCAAATGTAAAATGAAATTTGATGGCTAATTCTTAATCTGGAAGTATTTAGACAAAAATAAGCTTCGGTGCCATTTTTTCTAACCCCTCTTACCTTAGAGATGCTTGTATCTTCCCTTCTATTCGTTGTACAGCACAAATTTTCAAGTAAAAGTTTCTTCTTGAAGGATTCCCTGAATTTTTGGTGCTTAAAAAAATTACATTTGGAGCAACATTTGCACTCCAAATCTCAAAAATGTATTTATCGAAATGCTCAAAATCAAGTTATTCTCGTTTACTATAAAAAATAACGAATGTAGCAGAAAACTAGTAATCATAAAAAGTATTTAGAATAAAATTTTACTAACTTGTTTCCCACAATACCCCCATCTCTCATACCCCTTCACTGGAAACTCCTCCTCCTCATACAACGTTCGAAATAAGTAATTCGACCCTGTGTGTAGATTGAAAAATTTCATCCTGAAACACGTTGCAGTTGTTTAATAATATTTTCAAGCATAAGAACCACTCTTTATTCCAGCCCCTTAACCTCTCGTGCCCAAATTTCCCAAAACTCACGTTTATTAATGCATAGTTGTTCGTTTGCGCAGTGAATTTTCAAAAAAATTACAACTGAAACAATAGACTCGAGAAGGGTGCTCATAAATAACCACTTTATACGATAATTTGACGTGAATTTTGAATTTTTGATTATTTGTTTGATTTTTTTCCAAGTTATAACCCATTGGCACTTGGTGATCGGGGGAAAAATCACATTTCGAAAATTTTAACAAAATAAATGCGATGAAAAGTGTGTAACTGGTGGCAATTTAACCAGCTAAACGTGAATCTGAAGGTAGTTTTTAGGAGTGGTTCTTGCTCTTGAAAACATTTCTAAAGACCTCGACATGTTCCATGGTGAAATTTTTCAGTCTGCAGTCAGGTTCGAATCATTTATTTCGAACGTTGGCATAGAAGGAGGGGATTTTCGGTGGGGGTTGCGAGGTGGAGGTATTATGGTAAACATGTTGGATTTAAAACTTTATTCTAAATACTTTTTGCGATTACTAGTTTTGTGCTACATTTGATATATTTGACCTGATTTTCCATCTCATACTGTTAATCAAAACCAGGCTATTACAGTCTAACGACCTACGGCAGATGAGGGCCGGAATATTATAATCAACATTTGTTTTGGAGTCTTAGAAAACCATCACGGCCATTTTTTGCAGTGTCAGATATTTATTTATTTATTTTCCCCGAAGACTGAAATCATCTACTTTGCTCAATACGAATCAACATCGCTCCACTTCGGTCAATCAGCTCTGTTTGGCGGCGAATTAGATATTTTTGAGTGGGGGTGACCTAGGGTCAAAATTCAATTATGCCCAAATGGGAGTGAGGGAGTGCCGAGGGCCAAAACCGTCAAAATTGTTCCTTTTTGGGCCAATCAATGCAGAACCCAAAGTTGTTTAACATATCCAAAAATTAACCTCTTAGGCCAATGAGAAGAGATGTGAAGGGTTGACCTGAAATAGGGCTATTCTACCCCTATCTCCCCACCAAATTGACTCAAGAGTCTGGAAATTGATATGTACATTTATTAGGGGCACTAGATATGTTTTTTTGGCAGTTTCAACTTTTCTGCTTCATTGTACTCTCTTGGAGTCCCTAAAAAGGGGTTTTTCGATCTTGTGTTTTTTCAAAACACCGAAGTCATTTACTTTGCTCGATACAAATCAACATCGCTCCACTTCGGTCAATCAACTCTGTTTGGCGGCGAATTAGACATATTTAATTGGTGAAGACCTATGGTCAAAATTCAGTTTTGCTCAAATTTGGAAGAGAAGGTGCCGACAGGCCAAAACCGCAAAAATTGTTTCCTATTCAACGAATTGATAGAAAATCTAAACTTGTATAGCATATCCAAAAATCAATCTCCTAGATCAATTAGCAAGGGAGATATCAGGGTTTTCCCCCTTTTTGACTTTGAAAATGGGCCGTTCGTCTCCTACTTCCCCATAAAATTGAGGTAGGAATTTTAATTTGGTACGTATATTTAGTAAGGGCCCTAAATGTGACTTTTGAGCATAATTGCACCGCCTCACAGCCCTCAAAATATAGTTCTTGGTTAATTTTTTAATTTTATAATTTTGTTCCTCGCATAACTCCCACCCGAATCGAGCAAAGAAATTGAAACTTAGAATATACATTAAGTGCAGATTCTAGATGCCCCTTGCGGAGGAGTCTCGATTTTTGAGCCTCACTGCACCCTCTCACAGCCCCAAAAATGTAGTTTTTGGTAGGTTTTTCCTAATTTTGGAGCTTGTTCCTCACAAAACTCCCTTCCAAATTGAGCTAGGAAATTGAAATTTAGAATATAAATCACGTGTAGATCCTAGATGTGTCTTCTGGTGGTAACGATTTTTCATTTCCATTACGTCCATTTACCTGTAAGTGCGATAAGGAAAAAAAGCATCGCATTTGCGATGCATTTCCAGCCTGATTTTCGTGACATATTATAATCCTGAGAATTGAAAAGTTGAAACCCTCAAAAGGCACATCAAGAGTCTCAACAGACGAGCCATACCCAATTTCAACTTCCTAGCCCCATTTGGAGAGGAGTTATGCGAGGAACAAATTGAAAAAATGAGAAAAAAAACACCAAAAAACTATTTTTGTGTGGCTGTAAGCTGGTAAAATGGGGCTGAAAAGTCGCGATCCCAACGATGCTCATCTGGAATACTCACTACCTACTTTCAAGTTCGTGGCTCAATTTGGAGGGAAGTTACGTGAGAACAAACTCAAAACATGAGAAAAACCTGTCAAAACCCCATTTTTTTTGGGGGGCTGTGAGGAGATGCAATGGAGCTAAAAAGTCGAAATCCCAAAAAGGCATACGCAAGGAGCCAACTGAATGTATAAACCAAATTTCAACTTCCTAGCTCAATTTGTTCGAGCGATAGGGAAGGAAAAGCCCTTTTTCAGGGTCAAAAATAGGGAAACCCCCCCCATATCTCCCCTCCTCATTGACTTAGGAGGTTGATTTTTGAACATGCTATGCAACATTTGATTTTCTATCAATTAGCTTGACAAGGAGCAATTTTTGTGTTTTTGACCCCTCAGCACCCTCTCCCCCAAAATGGGGCAAAACCGAATTTTGATCCAAATTTATCTGCATTCGTATATATCTAATCTGCCACCAAACTGAGCCGATTGACCAAATGGGAGCGATTTGTGTCGGTATAGAGAAGAGTAAATGATTCTAATGTTCGGGGAAAAAATTAAAAATAAAAATAAAACCAGATATTTGACGAGGCTAAAAATTATCTTAATGATCGTTTAGGACCCCAAACCCGATTTTGTTGATATTCACCCCTCATGCGCTGTTGGCCGATGTACTGTAATAGCCAGGTTTCCATTGACAAAAGGACTTTGAAAATCAGGCTAAATAGCACCCGTACTTTTTTTTTGTAATAAACGAGAAGAGCACTTTGATAAATACATTTTTGAGATTTGAGGCACAAAGTTTGCTTCAAATGTAGTTTTCATGATAAACAAAACTGTGAAGAATCCTTCATGAAAAAACTTTTACTTGAAATTTTTTTTGTGGAACGAATATAAGGGAAAATGCAGGCAATTCCAAGTTAGGTGGCGAGGTGGATCTTCGAAGGGAGAGGGGCTAGAAAAAATGGCACCCTAGCTTATTTTTGTCTCAGTACATTCTAGATTGAGAATCAGTAGTCAAATTACTTTTTACATTACCAGCGAAGAAATGCAGTAATTCAACTATACTAAAAGCTCGAGCGCTGGTCGGGGAAATTTTTCGACATGCTTACGCCACACCATATCGCCAAACTAGTCGTAAATTATTTCATTTTTCGAATTACCTGCTCCTTGGTTAAATAGGTAGTAGGTAGCTGGGGTACGCAGACGTACGTGTGCCAATCCGTGTTCTTTCGTAATTAACCTCACGTGTACTGGCTGCGATGAGCTTTCGGTTAACATGTCTCCGCGGAATTTTCTTCGAGCGTGCTTTTTATTAAAGGTACCCATCATTTTTCTCTAGTATATTACAACGTGTGATATATACATATATATATATCGTAGGTATGTAATACGTCGTGTAGATAGATATTTCCTCCTCACTCACTCTTTGTCTCAAAGCTGTGAATCATATTTTAAGAAGGACATCATACTGCGACAACGGCACTCTCGCCGTCTCGCGAATGGAGGACGAGTTGAAAGAGGAAAAGAAATAGTGGAATTGCAGTTGCTCAAAATGAAATATATCTCGACATGACATCCCATGTCGCGTCGCGTTGCACCCTCCCACGCTGCGAGGAAATATGGTGATTTATACGTATAGGATCGATAGTATGTAATGTATAGGATGGTATAGTCCACCATGCACTAATATATGTACTTGCTGTAAGTAATGCTCTGGTATACTGCTATGCTACATACTCCATAGAACATTACAATGGTCTGAAGAACCAAACACTCTTCTCCATGCCATGATTGTCGTTTCGTGGTTACTGCAGCAAGCTAGCGTCTTGTTTTTGTGGTACAAGTTTCACAAATACGTAATAACCTACGAATAGATTCCTACTACAGTACATTGTATCTACAAATCACACTGATGCGAATGCAAATCGTATTAAGGTTACATTATAGCACGTACTTTGGCCTGATTTTCTGCAAGAAAACCTTGTCTATTAAATTATATCGACCTATGCGAGTTTCGGACGAAATCATATTCAGTTATGCATTCTTCGTTTCATAGTCCTAAAAATTCATTTTGACTAATTTTGAGAATGTCTGATACGTTGTTTTTTTTCACTCTTATTGAGATTGGGCATACTCCCATCCCATCTCTGTATTGAACACTCATTTCCATGTTTATGCAGGGACATAACTTGAGGATATTTCTGGAGGTGGTAAAAGTACAAAATTTTACCAACTAAATTTTTCAACTAAAGTACAACCATTAGCCTAGGAGAATTGGCATTTTTGTTTGCTCAAAAAAAATTGTACTTTCAGGAATTTTACTGGAAAGTGTACAGATGGCTGTCAATAAGCACTGCCTAAAACCATACAACCCCTATTTGCTATGGCTTTGGCAGGGGATAGAAGATGGATGAAACGTGTCCCAAAATTTGAATTTCGCTCCACAATCTGAAAACCAAGCAATATAGAGATAAAATTATTGCAAAATTAGATTTCTGATAAAATTTTCGTTAATATGATACTGAACTTGACCAATTTTACTCAAATGAGAGCCCTTGAGAAGAGGTTCAAAAATGACGTGATTTACATTATACCCAAAATTGTTGAAATTTCAACTAAAAATTTGAGAATTATGATTGCGAATGAGCGTACAAGCCTCATGAAGTACTTTTATGATAAAACCCGGATATAAAATGTAAATCTCATCCACCCTGAAAAGAAGGAATGGGGTATCATTCTTCTTTCACGTCCCCGCCACCCTATCATCTAATTTCAAAATGATGAAAAATTAACCAACGTCGATACGTTTGATTGTGGAAAATTTTAACCTACCCGAATATTTATAAAGAAATACATCGTATCATCGTATGAAATGTAAGTAACAAAAACCCAAAAAAAATCTTCAAAAAATATCAATTTTTTTGAAGATATTTTAGGTACATGAAAATTAGCAAAAAAAAAAAAATCACTCAAAATGTTATTTTACAACTCGAAAAATCTGAAACGAAATTTCAAAAAATGTAAAATAATGAAAAAAATTGCTAAAAATGTTATTTTACGTCTTTAAAGAGGTACAAAATTGCAAAAAATCTTACAAATTTGTCATTTTATTATTGAAAAACGGCAAAACCAAAAAAAATTTCAATAGGTGCCAATTTTCTTCGGCAGTGAAGGGGCTAGGTAACCGACAACCTTACCTTTGGTAGAACTAACTTTTGACGTTGAGAATTTCACAGAAACTCAATTTTATTGACATTTCGCACCCCCATTTATAAAACAAAAATAAAGGTGGAACGAGAATGATACCCCTTCCCTCTTTTCAGGGTGGATGAGATTTACATTTTATATCCAGATTGTATCATAAAAGTACTACTTCATGAGACCTGTAAGCTCGCTCGCAATCATAGCTCCCAAATTTTTGGATGAAATATCAACAATTTTGGCTATGATGGAAATCATGTCATTTTTGAACCCCCCCCCCTCCCCAGGATCATACTTTGAGTAAAATTGATCAAGTTTAGTATCACATTAACGAACATTTTATCAGAAATCTAATTTTGCAATAATTTTATCTCTATATTGTTTGGTTTTCAAATTGTGGAGTAAAATTCAAATTTTTGGACAAATTTCATCCGCCTTCCAACCCCTCTCCCCCCGCCTTGCCAAAGTCACAACAAATAGGGGTGTAGGTTTTAGGTGGTGCTTATTGACACTCATCTAAACATTTTCCAGTAAAATTTCTGAAACTACCATTTTTTGTAAGCAACATCACTTTTTTTAGCCAATTCTTCTGGACTAATGTGCGAATTGTCAACTCACGGAATAAAAAAAATGCCCTCTGGGATGTTCTTTTTTTTGAAAAGTGGCAGGGCTACGTACGTGCAGATATTGGAATTAATATCTGAAACTCGCAAAGGGCACCTGTGAGACCCCTACAAAATACACATACTAAATTTCAACTGCCTAGCTCAATTTGGAGGGGAGGTATGCGAGGAACAAAATAAAAAAACCAACTAAAAAATTACTTTTTCGAGGCTGAAAAGTTGACTCTCCTCCCCTCGAGCACATACAAGACCTCTACTAAATCTACAAACCAAATTCCAACCTCCTAGCTCAATTTGGAGCGAAGATAAGTGTTGGACAGTCATTTTAAAAAGTTCTAATTAACCAGTATCACCTCCGCTCAAAAACATCAAATCTGCCACCAATCCCACCTTTATGCTCAAATTTGACTTATTTTGAACGGTATCGAGCTCGGCAAATAATTTTTAATTTGGAGTGGAGTGGGGGTAGATGGGGTATAAGATCACTCGAATGCGGTCAATCAACTCAGTTTGGTAACAGATTAGACATATACGAGAGGGGATTAGCTTGGGTCAAAATTCAGTTATGTCCCAATTTGGGAGAGCGGGTGCTGAGTGGTCAAAAATGCAAAAATTGTCCCTTTTTACACCAATTGATAGAAAATCAAAAGTTGCATAACTTATGCAAAAATCAACCTCCTAAGTCAATGAGGAGGGGAGATATGGAGTTTTTTCTCGTTTTTGACCCTGAAAAAGGACTGTTTCTCCTCTATCTCCCCACCAAATGGAGCTAGAAAGTTGAAATTTAGTATGTACATTTAGTTAGAACCCTGAATGTGCCTTTTGGGGGTTGCAACTTTTAGTTTCATTACACCCCTCCACTCGCAAAAAAGTAATTTTTTGATATTTTTTTTTTCATTTTTCTTACTTTTTGAGTTTGTTCCTCACATAACTCCCCTCCAAATTAGGCTAGGAACTTGGAATTAGGTATGTACATTTATTAAGGGCTCTAGATGTGCCTTTTGAGAGTCTCGACTTTTCAGTCCCATTTCACTCCTACACAGCTCCTAATATGTGGTTTTTTGATCGTTTATTCTTATTTTTTTAATTTGTTCCTCGCATGACAACCCCTTCCACATTGAGCTACGAAGTTGAAATGAGGTATGTATATTTATTAGGGGCTCTGGATGTGCCTTTTGGGGGTCTCCACTTTTCAGCTCCATTGTGTCCCTCCCCCTCTCCCCTACCACCACCACCATCATCCTTACAGTCCTAAATATGGAGGGGGGCGATTTTTATTTTTTGAAATTGTTCCTTGTATTACTCCCTTCAAAATTGTGCTAGGAAGTTTACATCAGGTATGCCTTGTCTGTAGGGACGCTTGATATGCTTTTCGGGGATTTCGACGTTATATCCAAAAATCAACCTCCTAAGTCAATGAGCAGGAGAGATATGGGGGGTTTTCCTGTTTTTAACCCTGAAAAAGGACTTTTCCTTCCCTATCGCTTAAACAAATTGAGCTAGGAAGTTGAAATTTGGTTTGTACATTCAGTCGGCACCTTGCGTATGCCTTTTAAGGGCTTCGACTTTTTAGCTCCATTGTTTTTATTGACAATATGACGTAGAAAATCATCCTAAAAATGATCTTTCCGATGACCTGCATATGGTCGTATACAATGAGTTTTTTTGTAGCTTCTTCTCCCGTCATTTCAACAACAGAAGTATAGATTACCAAATAATTCACATGTAATTACATTGATTAACCTTTTATTTGACGCAGTGATCGCTTATCACCATCGCTATCGCTACTAAACCCTTGTTGGTAAAAAAAATTCTATATTTGCGTAGTCCACTTTCGCTAAATTTACTGTAGCTTTTATTTTCGGCGCTATGCGATACAATTTACGCTGAACTCGATATTCTGGGTATCTAACCAGCTTACGTATACTTTACAAATGTACACCTTTTAAATAAAAGCAAACGGTGATAAATTTTAGCCTATAATTGACGTACTCCGATCGCAATAAATACAAAAGTAAAACAGTTTTCCAACAAATGGCCAACTTGGTCGGGTAATAAATTAAAAAACAAAATAAATAAAATTCCGAACCAGATAAGTGCCGAAACGAAAACGAGTAACTACAAATTAAAGTGACGTTTTGTAACACTCCTATAACGACTTTTGTTGTTACATTGTTTGGTGTATTTCTTACACGGTCATCACGTTTCTATAAGAAGAAAAAAACTCTTCTACAGGTTGCATGCAGGGTCAACTTACCTAAACAAAAGGATCGTGTTACGATCGCATATGTCCATTAAAAAATGTTAATTAACTTGTGATACGATTTTGAGAAGCCGAATGTTGGTCATCGACTCATATTGTTCCAATTTTTAAAATTAAAACAAGTTTTCTTCGCGAGGGTACAATAAAGGGCATGTTTAATTTTCAAGGTGCTTGAAAAGATCGTCGTAAAATATTTTATATTGACTTTATACCAAAAGTACTCTACTGATTTTTGAGATGATCTAAAACGTTTCTCTGAAAGGAATAAAAATCTTAAATTTTTTCGAAAAACATTACAATAATGTACTTTTTTTTAGGAGTGCGAAAAAAACAAGAAAACCTTCTACATTTTAGACATTTGATGTAAGCACAAAATTTTCGAATATAAATTTAATTTCTCCAGAACATAAATTATCATTAAATATCCGTTTAAAATTTCTTTTTGAGAATCATGAAAAATAACTTACCCAAGTGTGTTTAAATTCTTCTGATATTTCGTGCTGACAATTCCACGATGCACACTGCACTGAAACAAAGAAGCGAATAAAAATAATTACTAATAGAGCGCTGGTTCCTTAGCTGGATTTCCCACGTCATATTGTCATTATAAGTAAGCTATGCCGGACTATGGGTCTACAGAACACTAGGGAGCTACTAACAAAATCTGTTTTGGGGTCCTGGGAGAGCATTGAGACCTCTTCTAGACATTAGGCACTGACTGATATTTATCAACATCAAAAGATATTTAATAGCGCATTCTACAGTTGACCATTAACAGCTGACCATCACTAGTGGACCATCAAAGATTGACCATCAACAGTGGAATATCAAAATCTGAAGTCAATTCCGGATTGTTCAGATTTTATGGCCTGGATATTGATGGTCAACTGTTCTGGGGTGTTGACATCTGGATAGTCAACAGTTGGATTATGTTTGCCAAAAAAATTAAATGTTATGAAAAAAACACAAATCAAAATTCCCAAAGTTGGAAAAAAATTGCAAATTTTTTAAAAATTATACAACTTCAGTTGAAGTTTAGACTTCTGCTGGAACTGGGGAAATGATAACTTGAAGAATTTTGAAAATTTGCTGAGTATTTTTTTCTTGACATTCGAGTTGACGTTCAAGATGTTGATAGTCCAGATATTGATGGTCAACTGTTGACAGTTCAGATCATGATGGTTTAGTATTGGTGGTCAACTCTTAACATCCATAATTCACCATCAACTGCTGATGAATCTGGACTTTTAAGAGTTGATGGTTCTAATTTTGATGGTCCACTTTTGACAGGCCACTGTTGACCATCAACTGTTGATGTATCTGGACTGGCAAGAGTTGATGGTCCACTTTTGTTGGTCATTTTATGGCAGCCCACTGTTGATGGATCTGAACGGTCAAGAGTTATTGGTCCAAATTTTGATAGCTCGCTATTGTTGGTCAACTTTTGAGAGTCCACTGTTGACCATCAAATGCTAATTATCCAGCATTTACAGATCTGGTTCATCGACAGTTAAATTATGTTTAAAATAGAAGTTGAGCGTTATAAAATCACAGGCTTGGAATTATGAAACAAAATGTTTTCACTGCGACAAAAATAAAAATAAAATTGAAAATGAAGTGAAGAGAAGAGTAATGTTTAATTTCATGATTT
>FIZR01013498.1:0-23503 GCA_900060175.1 Ferrisia virgata | reverse complement strand
ATATATCGAATGCCTCTCTCAAAAGTATCGATACTATTCGATTACCAAATTTTTCGATACTTTAACATCACTACTAGGCAGTCATATTCTTTGTTGTCGTGTTTCTGTGTTGTCACTTTTTTCATTATCACATGTTGTCACATTGTAGACATTGGAACTACAACATGTTCATTTGCAGGTCATAGCAGCAGGGGGATTACACTAAATCCTGGTACCAAGTTGGTCATGCTATCGTCGTTAGGAGCGCTGCTTACTGAATCCCACAGAGGCGCGCTCTAAAATTTTTTATATTTTGTTTGGAGGTTCACCATAAGCATCGTTGTTTAATGCCTTCCAGACAACATTGTAATTCTCAGCTCCAATCGCGTATGCTCATATTAAAACTTCGGCTTCTCCGATCAACTTAGCAACTTAGTCTGTAAAAATTAGTGTTTATCGTACACTGACATGTCGACTTTGTTGTGTACTAATGACATAGACATATGCAACCAGTCTACCCAATTGTCATCTTTACCACTAAATGTGCAAATTTCTAGTTTGGGAGACTTAACACAAGAGTATCCATTTACCAATACATTAGATTCTGGTTCTCTTAGGATCAACAGTTTCAACAGATGGAGTAATTCAAATTCTATTTTTCGAAAATGCTCTAAAAATAACTGGCGATTGGCCATGGCCTCTTTGTAACCTGAGTCTGTCATTATGTATGCTCGTAATTTATTGTGAGTTGCCGCGTATTTAATCTTGATTCCATCAATCGTTTCAATGACTAAATTGACCACAGCCTCTACCTCCCTGTTTGTAAACTCGTCGATAGTGCGTCTTTCTGCCACTAATTCGTGGAAAAGCACAGGTAGTTTGTAGTCAAATAGACGTACCTGGGTACTAGAGATAAGATAAGAGTTGTCGAGAATATTCCTGATCTGTATGCCAGCAGCACAGTTGTCAGTAATCCCTTGTTGCGGTGGTTTCTTCTTAAATAAAATGGTTTACTATATTGTATTAATTTTGATTTTTCGCAAATTTTTTAAAATTTTTTTAATGAAGTAATTTTAACGAGAGGCAAAGAGGTAGTGTGCGGGGAGTGAAGGAACTAAACATGTCGTAATTAGTGACACATTATTTATTTAACTTTTTATTAAAGTTATTTGGTTGACCTATGTTGTCAGGTCCCATTGACTGAGTAAGTGGGTCAATCTCATATTTTGAATTTTTCGTCGAGATTTAATAGTCCTAAACTTGGTTAGACGTGATCACTAACCATTAATTAGCTTTGGTGCATGTGTGCCGCTAATTAATTGATGGTATTAACTTACTGAGGATTATGTCTCTCCATGTTTCCTCTTTTTTCATTTATTTTCTTTCTTTTTCAGTGGTCTCTTTTTTTTATTTTTTTTTGAAAAACGCCTGTAATATATGTTGGGTAATTTTGTTGGCTAAGTCTAGGCCTAAATCACAAGCCATCATGATGACCACGCCTGTGGTCTTATGCTAACCTAGACTGAGCCTAGCCAGTGCAGTTTTTAGGTTTGATTCTGGTATTTCCCTCGGAATAATACCAGGACTAGAAACGATTTACCACGAGTTTTTCTAAATATCAGGCGAATTTTCGACAAGTTTTCTCCAAACTACTATTTTGGGGAGGTGGGTCATTGGTTCCCGCTGTATTTGGCAAAGTTCCCGCGGGACATTCGCCATCTGTATGGAGATCTCTACTCGGCAACCTGCTATCCGATCCAAGATCGGATTGGTTCGATTTCAAAAGCTGTTCTTCAGCTTCTGATCCATAATCAGATAAGGTAGATCGATTATCTGTCATTTTTATCACTGAACAAGTATAATTGAAATCGATTATGAAAATAAATTAACAACGGGAAGAATAATAACTGAATATCAGCCACCAATAGAAATTTAAAATGTAGAAATAACATACCATGTGCGTAACTTTGCAATTATAAGATAACTAAAGACAATCAAAAATTGTACGCGACTTGCCCAAAGAATAATGATCCACCTCTATACGGAGGGAGAAATGGATAAAAAATAAACGGGTTACAGAATATTCCTGTAGAAATGTATAGTACAGAAATCAAATTTAAAAAGAAAAGGAAAATGCCTTCACTTTTCTACATGGGAATCAATTGATCCAAGAACGATTTCAATTAGCAACTGTTCATATATGCATTTATGTATGACTTAATTAAAGTATCACTATAGACAGAGGAATAATAGATGCAATGCATACAAAAGTATCCAGCCCAAAGGACCATTTATGTTATAATAATACCAACAGGCATTGATTAGTAGTGCTGCTCTCAATAAAGATCAGAGAGAATAACTACTCTTCACTTGAGCTGATTACAAAGGCCCTTTGAATTCGCAATAGCTAAACCAAAATTCAGCGTGAAATAATATTAGGAATACTAAATTGACACAACGTTACGAGTTGAAGCCAATGAACAAATGGGAACACCTGCCTTTACTCACCAAGGAATACCAAACATTGGGCATATTCCCAGTGATAGGCAGGACTGTAATAGTGGAACGTGTTCCATTCCTTTCCTGAGATAGCCAGTTTGGTTTCTGTTCCATTCTTCTTACCTTTTTTTTCAACTCAAAATTCAGCACTTTCAACTTTTTGTTAGTTTTTTTTTTAGTTTTTTCTGCTTCATCCCTGCTTGGTAATGCTAGAAATACTTAGATTTGCTCTCTCCGATGTGATCCCTCCAACTATTTCAAGGATTTCGTTCTGTTCTGTTCCTATCTTTACAGATAATTCAAATTTTCAATGATACAGTGGTAATTTAAACCCTGATTTGCAGCTTAAATTCAACTTCGCACGAAGTTATACCTCTGAATCATGGATCCAACGTTGAATTTACTGAACTTTTTCCGAGTTTTTCCTAATTGATCCGTTCCAATCTTATCAAGTCATTGTAATTATCAATTTTAATCACTCAGGCCAGTGAGAAAATTACATACCATAAACCCCGAAGCAACCACATCAATCTCTCTCTCTCTCCTTCTACAAGAAACTCTGGTATAAAAAATATCATCTTCCAGCTAACCTATGCTCGAAAAATGTTATGCTACAAAGATACCTACTTACCTATGTAATTCGTATACCTATTTACTTCATGTTGCAGATAATGTACCCGCAGCAGTCTTTCAAAATTTCCAACGCTGCTAATACCACCAACGCCGTGAACAAGGTGATGGCTCGAAACGAATCATTCAATTCGACTTTCGATCTACCTGTCGTCATGATAGCGTCTTCTTCATCCGATCGTAATGCGATGACACCAAACGACGCTGCAGAAACCGTACACGACGAACAGCTAACCTCCAAAGAGAACGGATTCTCAAATTATTCACTAGCGTTGATCATCACTATTGGAATAGGTTGCGTTTTGTTGACCTTCAACGTACTTGTGTTCATTATTGTTTACCATAAAAAAGATAATACCAGATCGAATAGCGATAAGAATAGCGGCAGTATTGGTAGCATCAGTAGTAATAATAGTCTAATATTGGGTATAGAAGGAGGACCGCAGTGTTCAAGAAAGATCACCGAAAACGGTGGACCATCGTTGAATATCAAAAATAGTGCAGGTGAGATACTTGTTGAATCGTGCATTTGATATTTTTATTTTTTATACTCAAAATCCTAACCTACGAGGTGCAATTTGGAGGGGGAGAGGCTGGGTACCGTAGCGTGACGAAGCCACAAATTGAAAAAAATATTCATATTTTCGAGCAAGCTAAAATTCTTTTTTTAAAGGAAGAAAAGGAGCTGGAAATATGTGTCAATACCTGAGCAAAGCCAAGACAAAATCTTTTAAATGAAAAAAAAAAAAAAAAAAAAAAAAAATTTTTTAAAAAAAAAAAAAAAAAAAAAAAAAAAAAGGAAAGCATCAGCCTGATTTTTGTGGAGTAATATAATTGGGTGAATTGAAAATCGTAATTAATCGTACAGGTAAAGAAGGGCAATGAGGATAAACAGTCGTCATCACCAAAAAGCACATCTACAGCCCCTACTTAATGTACATATCAAATTTCAACTTCCTAACCCAATTTGGAGGAGAATAATGCGAGAAACAAACTAAAAGAATAAGAAAAACCAACCAAAAAACTTGGTTTGAAAATTCAAAACTTCCAAAAGGCACATTTAGGGCCCCTACCAAATATACATACCAAATTTCAACTTCCTAGGTCAGTCTGGTGGGGAGATAAGGTAGGGTCAGCCCCTTTTTCAAGGTCAAACCCTCATATGTCCCCTCCTAATTGATCAAAGAGGTTGATTTTTGGATATTTCACAAAATTGTATTCTATATCGATTGCCTCCGAAAGAAACAATTTTTGCTTTTTTGACCCCTCCCCCCTCAGCACCCTCTCCCCCAAATTTGGCTATATCAGAATTTTGACCCTTGGTCGCCCCCACTCAAATATATGTAATCCGCCACAAAACTGAGCCAAGTGATCGAATTGAAATGATGTTGGTCGGTATTAAGCAAAGTAAATAATTTCGATCTTTTGAAAAGAAAAACAGGTCAAAAAATCAGATTTTATGGGCTGTGAAGGAGTGAAATGAAGCTGAAAATTCAAAACCTTCAAAGGCACATCTACAGCTCCTACTAAATGTACATACCAAATTTCAACTTCCTAGGTCAGCCTGATGGGGAGATAAGGGAAGGACAGTCCCTATTTCAAGGTCAAACCGTTATTTTTCTTCAAAAATTGACCTAGAAGGTTGATTTTTTGATATGTGATACAACATTGGATTCTGTATCGATAGCCTTCAAAAGAAACAATTTTTGCGTTTTTGATCGCTCGGCATCATCCCCCCCAAATTTGGGTATAACTAAATTTTGACCCTTGGTCATTACTACACAAATAAATTCAATCTGCCATCAAACTGAGCCGATTAACCAAATTGGAGCGATTTTGGTCAGTATTGAGCAGAGTAAATGTTTTTAGTGTTGGGGGGGGGGGGAATAAATAAAAATAAATATCTGACATGGCCAAAAATGCAGAGTAAATGTTTTTAGGGTTGGGGGGGGGGGAATAAATAAAAATAAATATCTGACATGGCCAAAAATGGTCGTAATGGTCTTGAAGAGCCTCGTTTTCATTCACAATATGACATATAATTGGAAAATCAAGCTTCAAAAAAATGCATTTCTCAAAATAATCACATTGATATTCGAATACTAATTCTAATATCCATTGTAATTTTTTCAGACCCCTCCGATCGTCATCGATCGAAAAACGAAGCAATAAATTCTTCGATGATCGATCAGTCGGTAATGTTCGTATTAGAACCGCTCAAACAGTCCGACTACGATCACCAGTTTAAACGTCGCAGCGAAATCCAAGATTTAGGCTGCAGTTCGTGTTCAACACTGCCCAAATTATCTGCTCATACGAGTAACAAATCGACCGAGGTTAGTCCGTCATATTGGTCGTCTAAATTAAACGACGATATTCATAGTACGAGAAGCCCTTGCGAATTAGGACTGGGCACCGTACCACGTCAACCTAAATCCATTCTTAAGCATCAATCTGTTAATACAGACGGTTTATCGAAATGTTCAGACGATTTTAGTAGAATTCGAGTTTAGTAATTTACACGTACTGCATAAAATGTCGTCGTACGGGTACGGTTCACTTAAGACGAATTTTAAGAGAATTTTATATATCTGTGATTAATTTTATCAGTTATTATATCTTTTCCTTATTTAATACCTTTTTTTATTGTATGTACATAACGAACGTTATTGTTGTTTTTTTTTTCTAATTTTATTTAATAAACGCAACTTTTTTCCATAATTTCTTATTTTTAATACAAAAATATAGAAACAAACACGTCAAAAAATATTCGTATAAAAATCTTGAATAAATTCTAGAAACAGCACAGAACACTTATGATTCTACATATTCAACAATGGCAACGTTCTTTTCTTTACTTGGTATTACTAAAGAGCTGAACACGAAAGAATTATGTATCCTCGGACAAAAATTATTATCTCCGTTGCATCGATTTAAAATATATTATCGCAAATGATACAACGATTGGTGCCTGAAACGAATCAAATAATGAAAAATTTAATTACCAACACGACCATAAAATAGTTGACTATAAAGTGAATCTTACCTTCGGATTGTAACACTATTGAATGACATAAATTACATTCTTTGGTAGGTTGATTGGTAATCGGTAAGAAACTAAACGAGCATCGTAAAACTTTATGACCTTTGTCGCAGATTACGTATTTCAAATTACCATAATCGCTAACACCTGTTTACGCGATTAAGGAAAATAATCGTAGAATTAGGCTGTAAAATCATCAACTGTCCGGTCAATAAACCAGTCAAAATGTCACTTTTTGCTAAAGAGTAAATTTATCTGTACAAATACATAAAAAAGGATACTGCTCGTGCACAAGTCACATTTTTCATCGAAACATACATCGGTAAAATTATTCATCATATCTTTAATTTTCTTAAACCGTTGATACTCCAAAACTGTATCGGGTAATTTGGAAACGTTATCAGCCAGCCATTTATAGAAAAAGTACTGTTTTCTTATAGCGGTGATTTTTTCTTGGTAGAATAAGAAATTGCATACCATGAAGATGATCTCGACGGAAATTATTAAACTCTGTGGAACACGATGATAATTATTTTTATAAAATTACCAACAAAATTATGATTGAACGAATAACTTACTTTATTTTTAGCGTAATATTCTGAATTACTCAAACTATAGCATTTCATTAGAATATACGAAAGTTGAAAAAATTTACGACAAATCTCGATATCACCGTTTAAATAATCCCACGTAATATTTATTTTATCGGTCGTAGTAATTTCGTTTTGTTTCACGCATTGAATTCTATAATAAAGAGTCATCGTATTACGATAAAAATAACAAAATAATTATTAATTACCATGCACGTACCTCAAATATTCAATGTAGTCGTGAATATCATAAATACAGATTGGATTTTTAATTAATGGTTCGATAGAGGAAGGTGTGATACGAGTTTTCGGATTTAGAGCACATAATAATACACAATGCGGATCTCTGAGGGTTAAATGATCGTAATGTAATCTAAATCTGAAAAAAAAAAAATATTAAACGCGTTTAATATTTTTAACCTTCTAGAAATTTCAAACTATAAATAAATACAAAGGTAAAGAACGTACTTTAAGTAAAATAAGCCAAGAAGCTTATTTTTTGAAAAAGATACTCCATAACAAGTATACTGTTCTAGACTAGTATTAGAATTAAATGTAATAGGAACACATTCCTTAGAAACTGATTCAGTTTTTTCAACACAGACTTCATACACCTTACCATTACCCAACACAACTAATATTCTAGAATCGTCTAAAATTTCAAGTCCTATAAAATAAAATTTACGAATGAAAAAACCACATCTACTCGTGAAAAACATTAACTAAAATTGTCAAACGTACCGGCAACTTTCTTCTCAAATTCGTAAAAATTTTCGCTCAAAATTGTTTCTTTACCGAGTGAAAACACCAACACAACGTTTTCTTTAGAAAAAACCATCAACGACTTATCGTCATTTTGATCTCTAATTTTCATATTTACAATCGCCATGAGATCAGCATACTTCCACACTTCATATTCGAATTTTATAGTCAATGTTTCCTTATTGTGTTCTTCGCAAGAATACAACTTCAACAAACCATCGTGACAAGCGGCAATCAACCAACCTGTAAAATAAAACCATTCAGTCTATTGATCAAGTTCGGTTGAGAAAATTTTTCGTATTTACCTTTCTTATCAGTTAATTTATGCCAATATAGGTACTGCACAGACAGATTTGTTTCGCAGATCGCAATTACGTAAGGAGATTTTTCTTTAAAATGACGAGGTATTCCCCAAATAGCGATAATACCACTTTCAGAAACGGTCGCTATCAACGCTGAACTACCATCTCGGTAAGAAAATCCATCACACGCAGTAAAATCTACGAAAAATAAAAAACGTGTTAATTCAGCAAGAAATTCAAATAAAAAAGTCAATCATGAAATTAGACATAAAATACTTGAGATACGAAGACATTTTAATTTTTTCTCGATTTCCGAATAATCGTCTTTCGTCGGATTAGGAAACCATTTACTAAAACCATATTCTTGCCAAACAAGTGATACATCGGCGATCTTTTTCCAAGAGTAGCCGATCCTTGAAAATAAATGTAATCCACCACGATTAGTCATTATTCCCAGAACAGGTCTAATTGAAAACAAAAATAAATTCATAGTAAAATTTTGAACACATAGTGGACAACCTTAAACAATGCAATACCAACATGCATATGTAGGTATCTTGTAAATTAATCCAACAAATTTGCTTTACGAAGATCTCAGATGGACACGTCTTATCATCATACGAAGCTAATTTATAATCTAGATGAAGGCTGCAGAATTCTTCTCTGTTCAGTTTTTTTACATCTACATCGATATCGGGTATTGGAAAATCTTTAGGTGTTTTGATGAGCGATCGATTCACGGTAACGCATTTATCTGAAGTAGTTAAGTTTGGAGTGATTTCCTAAACATTCAGAAATAATTTTCAACATTCATATTCCGAAAAAATTGTTATCAAATACAAACAAATTACCATTATGTGGACGCCGGCTCGGATCACAACAGCATGCATATTGTGCAGAGATGTAACGGATCCTACCATAGTATAGGCGCTGGTCATCTTGTGACATTCCAGCTCTGTAATTTCCATCATAAAAATAAAATACTAAATAAAAGAATAAAAAATTCTGAATTATTTGATGAAATTCGAAATTTAAATTTAAAAGAAAATTTCGTGTTATCAAGCTTTGTTTGTTTTCGTTTTGAGTGGCGCGCGCACTTCAGTATTGTTGTTCCAAGATTTTAAGAATAATAAGTATTATTTTTTATTATTCGTTTCATTCATTTTATTTTATTGCACTACTAACTTTAAGGAGTTTTAATACTATCTCTGCCTATATTCATTTCAAAATTGAGTTTTTAGTAAAATTTCTTTTTTATTCTACTGAAAAAAAAGTAAAAAATTGCAAAAAAATTCATAACTTATAAATAAATCAAGTAGGGTTATCAAGTATATAAAAATTTGCATTATGATATTACGGTAGCTTGAATCAGTTTACTAAAAAAGGATATTCAAATTGCTTTTTTCTTGATGATTTCGATTTGATCAATGATCGATTTTGTGATTTTTGAAAATCTAAATTTCATTTAAAAAATTAATTGATTTATATTGTCTTAATAATGTATACGGTATTATTACTTCCTTTTAATATTAAAAAAATCAAATTAATTATGTTCTGTCGAATAAATTATTACAAACGTCGATTTCCACATTTTTGGCATATTTTTATGTAACTATTTTTTGATATTGAAAAAACATCACTGCCATCATATGATTCCTTAGCGCCTTTTTTTCTGAAATCCTTTCCCCATTACAACATCAAGCTTTTGTTAAATTTGTGCTGCGTTGTATCGAATTATTTAATTAAATTCATCGTAATATTTAATTTATTTGTATGCTGTCATCAGTTGTGTCGTTTGTCTTCACTAATCCTTACGATTTCAACCATGCAAACGAATATAGATACTTATTTCAAAGCTCGCAAACGTCCAGCAACTGATGAACTCCCAGGCTACCCTTCGAAATTGGTCGCCAGAAAATTATTCGAAGTGAGTAATAAACTGTTGGTTGCGTTCTCAATCACTCCTAAATAAACACTTCAGGTTTCCTTTTTGAAGATGAATTCGTCCCATTAACCTACGTATATTGCCTGTACATTGCTTAACATAGTTATTTCGAACTATCGAAATGAACTTCGCCTTTTATTCGAATTATTCCAGCTTATTAATCGTTCGTACATATCCTATAATTGCTCACTGTTCATTCATATTTATATTATATACACAATGGACTGTTTCGATCTTGTGTTTTAGAGTGACCAAACTACTCGTACAAATAATGAAAGTCGAACAGAAGCCATAGCACCGTCTGACTCGGAATCTACCAACGAGGTTGGTAAATCATCGTATGGTAAATTGAATTCACATAATTTCTAATCGCTTGCATTTTTCAGTCGGATAGACCAACCACTCCAACTCAGTCACCCAGTACTCAAGAATCTTTAAGACAAGTATGTATTCATATTCCCATGATTTTTACTTGCGCTGTATAATTTTAATTTATCACGGTAAAATCTCTTTCAGAAATTAAATTTAGGTGAATTTAAAAAAGTTATTCGACAGCATAAAAAATATTCAGTTTTAAAAAAGAAATTAGAGAAATACAACACAACTGCATCACGATTAAAACAAATCGAAGACTCGTTAAATGGACCAGGAACTGCTGAATTGAAGAAATTTGATAATGTCGAACTCGAAATACCTTCTAGGTAAATTTTCCATGGCTCATTGTTTAACGCGTTGGACGTGTTTCATTGTGTTTTTCTTACAGTCCTGTTAAATGTGGAACCCTCAAACCGAAAAGGCTATTTTGGACAAGCCCTGTTCGTTCTCCGATTAAAGATTTACCTTACGTATCGCCTAAAAAGTTACTTAATGAAGGCCCCAAACAAGTGACTCCAGTTAAACCGGCTGCATTCGAAAGATATAATCATTTACTAGCTACTGGAAAAGAAGCTTTGATTTTACCTCATAAGTATCTGGTTCTTAGAGAAATATTCCGTGCAGTCGATATCATCACGAAGATAAAAAAAGATCGAAATGAAATGATTACTTTCGATAAACTAAAGAAAGATGTTCAAAAAATGCTGAGCAGGTTTGATTTATTTTTTCTTATTTTGCTTCTCAATTTGAAATTTTTAAGTCAACTTGTTTTCCTTTCAGAAATTTCTCCGAAAGCCATTTGGGTAAAATGAAAGCTGTGTATCCTGAATCGTACGATTATTCGAGAGATCGTGTTAGAGTAGCTTGTTCAACCGAAGAGAGATATCAATTAGTTATAAATAGATTATCTCATACTGGTATTTACTTTTACTAATTTTAACGAAGATTTTAAATCGTGAAATTATGCTGATCATTAATTTTTTATTAATGTTTTAGTTAAAAAAGACGATAACTCTGAGCCAATAGAATTAAATAATCCTGAAAGACTGAAAGTATTCCATGATCGTTTACTGAATAAAACTAAAACTTATCATCAAGTATGTTTATCTTCGTTCCGTCTACTTTATTGTATAAATCGACATTGTTGCTATAGATGATTTTTTTTTACAGGAATTTCTATCTAAGTTAGATCCGCCAATTATCGTAGAATCGGATAAATTAAAACTGTGGCATCCAGAGTTTGAGCTTGATAATGTTCCCGATATAGCGCCCGAGCCATTACCTCAACCTCCCATCCAGACTGAAATAATTACAGCCAAAACTGTTCTAGGTATACAAAATCGTGCTCTAAATTCAAATTTTTCTATCATTATGTAATAATGTTCATTCTACAGATAAAGCTCATGATTTAATTTCGATTAACAAACGCATGGAACGAGCAGTTGCAGCGGCAAATAAAGATAAAACTGAAACCAAAGAATCAGAGCACAATAAACTTTCTACTCCAACCAACACATCTGATCCTCGGCCTGCACTTCAAAAAGCTCTGAAGAATATTCCGAAATCTCTATTAGAAAAAGTAAACAGATAACGACTAATCATTTAATAATTTATTAACGCTTCTAATAATCTGCAATGTAACGCAGATTCGAGCAAAACAAGCAGCAAAGATGGCTGAAACAATGACCCAGACGCCGGCAGAAGCAAAAGAAGCCATTATGTTGTCACGTTTACCTGAATTAGCTCGTATAATGCGTAACATTTTCGTTAATGAGAAAAAGGGTATCTTGCCTGTGGAAGTTGTAATGCTAAAAATCAGCTACAGTTATCGTGAAAAACTATCTCAGAGTAAGTATCGGAAAAAAGAGAGATCTGTTTCGCTACGATTTTGAACTTGTAACACGAGGAAAATGTTATTTTTTTCAGACGATCTTATGCAGCACATGCAACTAATACAAAAGCACGTTCCTGGTTGGATGAGCTTCTATAAAAATCGCGATGCTTCGTATGTTCGATTGTCGAAAGATTCCGATATGACGCGTGTCCTCGGCAAATTGCAGAAATTGGCGAATCCTTCCTAATTTCCGTTTTAATTTTTATACGTCATTTTATTTAAGTTCCAATTAGTTACGATTTTTCAATATATTTATCGAATATATAAAAAAGGAAGACTGTATTTTTAAATTATATTTAATGGTGATTTGCTCTCTCAGGTTTTTATACGTTAGTAATTTTGCACGACTGAAACAAATTTAAACCGGTTTGAAATTTTTTCGTACTTTTTTGTTTATGTATTTTTTTGTAGTTTGTTAATATTCATAACATTGCATATACGATAATATTATAATTGTCTTGTTAATCATTCATGTCTCGATTCCCCTTTCGAGAAATTGAACCTTTGTAATAGGTACCTCACCTAATTTTATAAAAAACCCATCTGATGTGTAGTAATTTTTACGCAAGTAGAATTAAATTTCGGATTTATATAAAAATTTCAAACGATTTGAATTTATTGCAAACTAAACGTATTATAACTTGACAGAAGAAATCGTATGCGTAAAATATAAATTTATAGAGTCGGTGGTGAAATGTTTTTATAAGATTTTTAAAATAATCATATTTTTTAATTCGATTTTATTATAAGTAGTTTTTCTTTAAAGCTGAAAGTATCATTGAATTATTCATTTCAGCACCCTGGTTCCTATGTTATATCCCTTTCAATTTTTTCAAAGAGTTATATTTGTATACCTCATTAAAAAAATTCGTAAGTATTGTTTCTGTCTAGATCAAGTTTAAACTAAGATTTTTGGATTATTTTGTATGCGCTAATAAAAAGACGTATTCGCTTGATGATTAGGATGTGTTGATTTATTATTTTTTTAGGAAATTAACGTGCGATATTCTCGTTCTTCACTTAAACAGCTTCGTTTTTCTTGTTTTCTATAATCGCTTGTTCTTTAGTAACGTTTTTGGTTCTCGGCAGAGATGGAAGAACCGAGAATCAAAAATGTACAGAACATGCGATTTTAGGGAACAAGAACAAAAAAAAAACAACGAAGTTGAGTAATTAAAGAACGAGAACACTGAAAGCAATCTATTATCATTTTTGAAGAACAAGAAACAATCTTGAAAATTCATTTGTAAGCACAAGTACGAGAACAACTATTTTTCTATTTTTCGTACTTTTTTCCATTTTTTCGTTTTTCTGAATTTCAGTTCATCGGCAGATATTTCCTCAATTTGTTGCAATTTGAAGTAAATGCATTTTAGTGGTTCTTTCCAAGGTGTTACTCTGATTATTTCAATTTTTTCTATGATTTGAAAACGTCTAGTAAAATTTACAGAAATTTGGGGGTTGAATTGAGAGCAAAAACCAACAAGAATAAGAACAGAGAACCAAACAAAACCAAGTAACGAACAAGGACAGAAAACGAGAACAATATTTCAAGAACCGTGAAAAACGAGAACAAAGTTCATAAATCTTGAATAAAAACAAAATCAACAAGAACAAAAATTTTGATTTGTGAGAACAAAACCCCGAATCTACCCATTTTTCCATCCCTAGTTCTTGTGCTACGACTTCGTTATTCTTTTTTCGTTCTTGTTCTCTAACATCGCATGGTCTTTACGTTTTTGGTTCTCAACAGAGACGGAAGAACCATGAACCAAAAACCGAAAAACGAGAACAATGAAAACAATTTTACCATTGTTGAACATCAAAAAACAACCGTGTAAATTCATTTGAGAAAACAAGAATGAGAACAACTATTTTAGTATTTTTCTGTTCTTTTTAACATTTTTTCATTTTCTGGATTTGAACGAATATTTTTTCAAATTTGTTGTAAGTCTTACTCTCGTTTTCGATGACTTTTGCACTGATTTGACGACTTTAGTCAAAACTATAAAATTTGGGATTAGATTGAAGAGCAAAATCAAACAGGAACGAAAACAAGAACCAAACAAAAACAAAACCAAATAAAGAACAAGAACAGAAATCAGAAAACGAGAATAATATTTCAAAAACTGTGAAGATCAAGAACAAAATGAGAACAATGTTTACAAATTTCAAAGTAAAACATCGACCAAAAACAAAAATTTTGAATAGTGAGAACAAGAACAAGAACCGAGATCCACTCGCGTTTTTCCACCCTTAGTTCTCGGGGTTCTTCATTGTTCTTCTATCCTTGCTTCTGAACAACACAACATCGAAATGAGTTCATAAATTTATTTGCAGAATAATTCAACATTGGTGATGGTAAACTTTTGTAGTGATTTTTCATTAATTCAATTCAATAAGTTTTCTTAAAGAACTAGTTCAAGGTGTATTTCATTTTATAATCTGTTGATTAAACACTTTTTTTAAATCATTGAATAATAAAATTGGTTTAGAAACTGAGAAATAAAACCTTCAACAGTCAATCAATTTTTACAATATTATACAAAAATATTCACTAAAATAGAAAAAAGGCACTGAACTAACGAAGGGATAAAAAACACTGTTACAGCTAGTTACAATACAAAATGATTAAATACAAAAAAAGGCCCTGCGTTTAGAACATTAAATTATCACAGCTGAAAACGAAAACAAATGAAATTGTCATATTTCAATCATCAATTCCTACAAGATAATAATTTAATTGAAATCCAGTATGGCTTAGGCACAAATGAAGCATGTGATTGGCAACAATATTACAAACCATTGCATTGGGATTGATCGCATCACACGTAAGGAACTGGGACAATTTTCTAATATCCACGCAAGCCGACGTCTCGGTATCTGTAACGAAAATGAATAATTACTCGTGCCATATCGTTAAAAATGGTAGCTCAACAGCACGGATAAAATTTACCAGTGGTATTGACTTTATGTACGTTCAAGTCTTTAAAATGGGTTTCAATCGTAGCCGTGGTAGCTTTAACTAATAATGAAAGGGAACCATCGTTTGTAGCCTTAATAATAACTTTGTTATTGATCTTCTTCAACTTATCGACTATATTCTTGAGAACTCTCGTGTTTGGCATTTGAATACTTATCTGTAAATATATCTCATTGATTAGAATTGCAGAACTTTTAATTCAAAAATCTGAATTAAAAAAAAATAGTACGTTAAAATTGGCAATTTCAGGTTCTTGATAATCAACACAATCTCGTTTCGATATCACAGTAACCGGTACGTCGTGGATACACATTTGAGAGTTCGAATTCGAAGGTGCCTACGAGCGAGGGTAAACACAAAATTGAGATCCTGATGATCACATAAATTGAAAATAATATATTACTTTACCAATTCCAATTCTAATGTTATACAAGGTGATATTTTATGAGTAAGTTTAATTTTCAAAGACAGTACATTACAACCTGATGATTTAATAGAGCTGCAAGAAGCTGCCAACATATCTAAAAAAAAAATAACGTATATGATTGAAAATTGCAAAATCACTAGCTCGAACTTGTGTATCGAGATGTATGTATTGAGAATTATTCACACCTGAATTAAACTCTAAATAAATTTCATTTTTATCCGTGTCTCCTACCATATCGTACGAATTAAAGAATTCAGTTTTATGCAAAATGCACCAAACTGATAGCTTGTGCGGAATACTGTGTTCATCGGGAACTATAAAATATAATCGATCCGCACATATTCTAAGAACGCAATTTTTAGCTAATTTAGATAAAGTTGTCATAATATCTGTAAGAAGAAACACACGTATGTAAAATCGATGATATTATTTGTAATAGAACGTGTAAAATATTCACTTTGAGAATGCTCACTTGAAAATTGTCGCATAGAGCCGGCTTCCAGTAGTCTGGCTCGAAACTTCATAACTGAATGGAATTACTATCGGCTTTGAAACTATTACAATAAAAAAGTATTTTTATTGACCGAGTATAAAAATTAATTATTATTTTACCATCACAGATTCATACAACCATCACACTTCATGCTGATCAAAATATCGTCACTCTCAGAGTTCTTATCAAAAGTTATCAGCATTCAGCCCTGCACGTTGCACCCCACCAACACAAATTGCTACCTCGTACCAACTATCGTAGATTAACCCGTTAAATATAAATACTACGGAAGTACATATAAAAATATAGCATTCAATGTAATGTATTTAGATAATGCACACTGGACCTAGACAAATTTTATAAAAATTTGAAATGAATTTAAGTCGAAATGAAATTTTTACAAAACTAAAATCTATTGGTAAAAATTGGAAATGAATTTAAGTCGAAATAAAATTTTATTACCTAAATCTAAAAAATTTTGTAAAAATTTGAAATCAACTGAAGTCGAAATGGAATTAATTTAAAATTAGTATCAAATGATTTCAGTTTTGCTAGAATTTCATTTCGATTTACCTAATTTCTAGTTAAATTCATGTTTAATTTTCATAAAAATATCCCAGAGAGTTTCAATTCGAATTAAATTCATTTCAAAGTTTCATTAGTTCATCTCAGATTTATTAAAATTTCATTTCGATTTAAATTCATTTCAAAATTTTATAAATTTGTTTCTTTTTTTTTAATATTTCATTTCGACTTAAGTTCATTTTAAATTTTCACAAATTGATTTCGGATTTGTTAAAATTTCATTTAGACTTAAATTTATTTCAAATTTTTACAATACTTTTTTGGATTTGTTGAAATTTGAAATGAAGTCGAAATGAAATTTTAACAAAACTGAAATCATTTGATGTAAATTTTTAATTAATTTCATTTCAACTTGAATTCATTTTAAATTATTACAAAATTATTTCAGAATTATTAAAATTTTATTTTGATTTGAATTCACTCCAAAATTTTACCAATTGATTTCAAATTTCTTAAAATTTCATTTCGTCTTTAATACATTTCAAATTTTTATCAAATGATTTCAGGTTCAATATAATTTTGTTTTGACTCAAATTCAATTCAAATTTTCATAAAATTTGTCCAGATTTGTTAAAATTTCATTTCGAATTTAATTCATTTCAAATTTTTATCAAATTATTTCTGTATCATAAAAATTTCGTTTCGACTCAAATTCATTTTAAATTTTCATAAAATTTGTCCAGATTTCTTAAAATTTCATTTCAACTCAAGTTCATTGCAAATTTTAACAATTCTGAAATGACTGTGTAAAAATTTGAAGTGAACTTGAGTCGAAATGAAATTTTAAGAAATTTGAAATCAATCAGTGAAAATTGGAAATGAATTTACATATATCAAAATAAAATTTTTACAAATCTCAAAACATTTCATGCAAATTTGAAATGAACTTAAGTCAAAAAGAGATTTTAAAAATCTGAAATGATTTTATGAGAATTTGAGATGAGCTTCTTTTCAAAATTTCATAAGTTCATCTCACATTTATTAAAATTTCATTTCGATTTAAATTCATTTCAAAATTTTATGAATTAATTTCAGTTTTTTTTTAATATTTCATTTCGACTTCAGTTCATTTTAAATTTTAAAAATTGATTTCCGATTTGTTAAAATTTTATTTTGACTTTAATTCATTTAAAAATTTTTACCAAGTGATTTTAGTTTCATAAAATTTTTGTTTGGGCTCAAATTCATTTCAAATTTTCATAAAATTTGTCTACATTTGTTAAAATTTCAATTCAACTTAAGTACATTTCAAATTTTCACAAAAATTTGTTCAGATTTGTTAAAATTTTGTGAAAATTTGAAATGAACTTAAACCGAAATGAAATTTAAGTAGAAATGAAATTTTAACAAATCTTGAATAATTGTGAAAAAGTTAATAATTTAGGTATTTAAATCGATTTGAAATTTTAACAAGTTTTCAAATTATTGTTAAAATTTAAAACGAAATTAAATTAAAATAAAATTTTACTCCTAATGGAAAATTTCTGTAAGAATGGGAAATGAATTTGAATCAAAATTAAATTTTGAAACAGTAACTAAAAGTCGTCAGATCAGTGATAAAAATTGATGAAAATAAAAGTAAAACCTCCGCTGTTATCCGCTAATACTTAAAAAAATATAAAAAGTGGAAAAAAGAATGGAAAACAACAAAAGGAGTTGTTCTCGTTTTTGTTCATTCGAATGTATTTTCAAGATTGTTTCTCGTTCATCAAAAGTGGTCGTTCTTCGATTCTTCAACTTCGTTCTTATTTACGGTTTTGGTTTTCGGTTCTTTGTTATTTTTCCACCCCCGAAGAAGATTTATTCAAAATTTTAAAAATAGATATTTGAGCGAAATTAGACTAATTCAAGATCGTAAGAATACGATTATAATTTTAATTTTTATCTCCACGTCTCGTCTGTCGTAGTATATATGTTCGTTAACTTTTTCCCGCTTCGTGCTCACGTAAAATAGTACTCAATTGATCAACGAGGTGGAAATTAATGGTCCAAACTTGAAGTATAATTATGAATATTGGTTGAAAATTTTGTTTCCAAAAAAATCAATTAGACGATGTTTTCATACTTTGAAATATTGATATTTCAGTAAATTTTTACGAATTCAATGTTGTAGAATACAAATTCGATTTCGGTTTCTGTTTCATTGTCTTCATATATAAAATTACTGAGTAAATAAACCACGCTTTTAAGAATTAGAAAAAATATAATTTTCCAAACACACAAATTTAATACAATTCATCAAGCTTTACAATAAACTATCCAGACGAAATTCATTTTATAGGTGCTACTTGACTCAAGAAACTTGTTCTATGGCTATACTTAATGCGTAGGTATATAATTTAAAGCTTCATTAGACAGTTATCACTTCAAGAACAATGTACAAAATTAAAAAAAAATAAAACATATTCTATTTTGATTTTTTTTTTTTTTCATTTTTCAATAGCTTATATTTTTTGGAAAATAATTAGGTACGAAAGCTAAAAACACATGGAAAAAGTTTACAAAGTTGGAGGAATTTTTGTGACATCAACTATAATAATTCGCTTTGGTTGAGTAAATCGTTCGTTCAACTGTAAAAATAAAACAAAACAAATAATTTATTAGAACGTTTGAAAAATCTCGCACAAATGTACCGAGCTATACGTATCACTTAAACCTAATTAAATCGCTAAATTGTGTATTTTTTCAAAATTAAAACTATCCCTGAAGATCATTTTCTGATCCACTCTACAAGAATATTCTACTCGAGTACATCAAAATGATGTAATAAAATACATACATACCTTCGTTCATAGAGATACGTTGTTATTAAGACCTCATAGAGAATTTGCTTTTTTCAGACTGTAACAACAACAACAGACAAAAGAACCACATTTAATTACAACCATTTTCAAAATAAATAATTAGTGTGCAGACCAACGACCAAACCGTGCTCTAGAAGTTGATATTACTGTTTTTTTCTGGGGGGACAAAAAAATTGTTCGTCAAAATGTAAGTACTACTTTTGCATTTCCAAAAATGATGAAAAAAAATTTTTCACTCTGCACATGGGGTGTGGAGAGGTCAAAAAGAGGTATTTTTTGACCTAGGCCGGGGACAAAAAATTCGACTTGGGTTCGATGGAGCAGTGTTTCATGATGCTAGAAAAAAATTTTTTTTCACTGAGGACCTTCATAATAGAAATTTACAGCCATCTAAATGCAATTTTTGGCGAATTTTTGTATTTTTATGACTTTAGCTCCTCAAATATGATTGGGGGACATTTTGTTTCATCATAATCTGCTGCATCCAATCTTTGTACATCTAAAATCGCAAAGTTGATCGAGTTTCACCAGCACAATTCGTGGTAATTAAATTTTGAAGTTGCGTTATTACTGGCATTACTCAAATTTCAACTTGACGTTTTTTGTTCCAAAATTAGTCGTGTGACCTATTGAAATGGGTTAAAATTTCACGCTGAATTCGAAAATATGGATGGATTTTTTCCCTCCCTCATCCCCTTCCACAAACCTCCCTTCAAATTGATATTTGTTTGAATTAGCCTAGTAACCTATTGAAATGAGTTAAAATTTCACGTTGAATTTGAAAATATGGAGGGATTTTTTCCCTCCCTCATCCCCTTCCACAAACCTCCCTTCAATTTGATATTTGTTTATACTAGCCTTGTGACCTATTGAAATGGGTTAAAATTTTGCACTGAATTCGAAAATATGAATGGATCTCCCCCTCCCCCATCCCCTTCCATAAACCCCTTTTTAAATTGATATTTGTTTGAACTAGCCTTGTAACCTATTGAAATGGGTTAAAATTTCGCGTTGAATTCGAAAATATGAATGGATTTTTTCCCTCCCTCATCCCCTTCCTCAGACCTCCCTTCAATTTGATATTTGTTTATACTAGCCTTGTGACCTATTGAAATGGGTTAAAATTTCGCACTGAATTCGAAAATATGAATGGATCTCCCCCCCCATCCCCTTCCATAAACCCCTTTTCAAATTGATATTTGTTTGAACTAGCCTTGTAACCTATTGAAATGGGTTAAAATTTCGCGTTGAATTCGAAAATATGAATGGATTTTTTCCCTCCCTCATCCCCTTTTACAGACCTCCCTTCAAATTGATATTATTCTTTAAACTAACCTTGTAACCAATTGAAATGAGTTGAAATTTCACGCCAAATTCAAATGAAGACCAATTTTCTTTCACACTCCATCCCCTTTCACACCTCTCTCCTTCAAAACTGTTTTTTTAACCAGTTGCAGAACATACAGAAACAAGTTGAAATTAATGAGTTCTAATTTTTAAAGTTGAAAATTTGAAAAATAATATTTTTGATTTTTAAAAAACTTTTGAAATTTTATTGGGTACTCGACATGATTTTTTTCAATTTGACATCTCAATTTTCAGAGAGAAATTGTACTTTGGTAAACAACGAGGAAGGGTCAGATCCGTACAAAGGATAAAACATTAGAAATCATTAAAATATCAATTTGAAGTGAGGTTTTTAGGAGGGGGTGAGAGGAAAAAAAAACCATCCATATTTTCGAATTCGGCGCGAAATTTTAATCCATTTCAATAGGTCACACGACTAATTTTGGAACAAAAAACATCAAATTGAAATTCGAGTAATATCAATAATTACGTAATTTCAAAATTTAATCACCACGAATTTTGCAGGTGAAACTCAATCAACTTTGCAGTTTTAGATGTTCAAAGATTGGGTGCAACAGATTGTGATGAAACAAAATGCCCCCTCCCCCAAACGTATTTGAGGAGCTAGAGCCATAAAAATACAAATATTCGTCAAAAATTGCATTGAGAGGGCTATAAATTTCTATTGTGCAGGTCCTCAGTGGAAAAGCAATTTTTTTCAGCATCATGAAACACTATCCTATCGAACTCCAGTCGAATTTTTTGTCTCTGGCCTACGCCATAAATACCCTTTCTGACCTCCCCCTCACCCCACGTACAGGGTGAAAAATTTTCGTTTCATAATTTTTGAAAATGCGAAAATTAGTACTTACATTTTGATGAGCAACTTTTTTGTCCTCTAGAAAAAACCAGCGTATGAACATTTTTCGGTAGTTGGTCTGCACATTGGATACAGAATTATTTTGTACTCGAATCCTTGAAACGAAAAAAATACAATATTAATCGATTAGTTTTAAATTTGTATAACCATCACCCTAAGCCACAATTTCAGGCTTTACAGTAGGCCAACACCGTAGATATGAGTACAAATAGGTATTAAAACAACCACCAAAGAATCGTTCACCATTGATTCGGACTCGTTACGAGTTGTACTACTGGTTGGATAAAAAGTATATCTTAAATTATATAATTTCTACGCTATACCTATTCTAAATGACTTTAAAAAGTAATTTCTCTAAATTCTCACTCTGCTAATGCCGAACAGAAAAGAAGAAAAAAAATAAAAAAAAACACCAGTGAACATCCACACAAGCTAAAGTGCCCAGAGAACGTACTACATTTCTAAAGAGCTTCGCAACTCGCAAGCATAATACCGCAATACGTATATCGGAATTCCAGCGAAATGAAATGGAAAAAAAAAATCAATTACTCATGCTAAAATCCTATACGAAAAAATAATCTACTCTAATCAACTGGTAGGTAAATTTAGGTAATAAAAACGACCCTGTCGTACACGAGTCGAATTTCAATTACATGTACGTAACGTACGGTAGGATAAATATTTAAACATGCTCATTACCTGTATCGTTGAAGATGTTGCAAGTTGCAACGAAGGGGTTGAAAACCTCTGGAATAATTGTTCGCCAGATTGTTTTAGAGCTTTAAGTTTTGATAACGGTGGGGTTCTCTTATTACCCCCACGCTACAGAAACAAGAAAATTCTCTTTAAATAAAACAAATATTCATTTAACACTAATCAATTGTTTTCGTTTGGTTTTCGCTCCAGTGCAAAGAACACGCATCTGAATATTAATTATTACCACCGTTTTCAGGAGGTTGGCGAGCGACACCAGCACTTCTAAAATATCGGTGCTTTATTGTATCGAAGGCAGCAATAGCGACGATGGCGGCTCATTAATTATTTTAAGTACTAAATCAGCTGCTGCACAATTGGTTTAGAAGATGAACTCATCATTTTAATCAATCATCTTCTTTGTTATTAAGTACAAACGTATTAACAACTATGTACTACATACGTTGGCTGCTGCTGGTCAATGTGTTCGTGCAATATGCTGGTTAACGATGTAAAATAAACTATAATGCAAACGGTTTGGTTTTTTTTTACGTTATATTACACGTCTCAAATTATCATTATTTATTTTTTTTTTATTTATAAAAAGCGTTACTTGAAATAAGGAAAGGAAACAAACAAAAACGAAAATTATAAAATCAAAATGTCATGTTACATAGAAAGCGTTTATAATATAAATCTTAGAATAGACTGACTAAACGTCTGTATTACATAATAAGCCTTTACTCGACCAGCGGTATTTTTTATACTTCAATTAAGGAGAAGATTTGTGCGACTTGTGTGAGCTTATCGCTATAAGCATAACTCATTGAACACGATACATTTCTTAGCATGTTAAATATTCTATGTACAATATTAAAAAATGAAAAAAAAAACTGCCAGGCAATACCGAGTGTTTCAGTGGAAATTTAGAGCCTTTCATCGAGTTGATATCGCTATCATTAAATTGTTTGACGTTTGAAGGAATATCATCACATGTCCATTCTGGTAGCTAAGGGGCTAAAACATACTTCATTCTCTTGTACACTTAATTTAGTATTGAGGGGGAAAATATAGGAAAATAAAAACAGTAATAAGGTTAAAAAAATCTACCAATTTCACATCTCGTTCAATAATTTTAAACATGATCTTTATCGTTCTTTTTTTTCACCCATGAATATTCACAACCTACTACATCAGACGATGATTAGCACAACCTTCTCTATTAAACAGGCCGGAACTGCTGTTAATGGCAACGTCGCATTTTCATCGTTA